>JBBPBX010023317.1:9200-19713 GCA_038048925.1 Garcialebias charrua | reverse complement strand
TATGTATGTATGTATGTATGTATGTATGTTTTATGTACTGTATGTATGTACGTAAACCAGCCACAAGACGGCACAAGCCAGTGTATCTCTTGTGCCTTTCCCAAGCCCAGGTAAATGGTGAGGGTTGTGTCAGGAATGGCAACCGATGTAAAACACTTTTGCCAAAACCATATTGTGAGTTCATCAAAGTGAGAGGACATGAAGGTTGTTGGAGTGAGGACAGAGGATGCAGAGGACAGAGTGAGGTGGAGGAGGATGGCCTGCTGTGGCAAACCCTGAAGAGGGAAAGGCCGAAAGAAGATGTATGTACATACGTACATACATACGTATTATGCAATGCTGGGCAGCGCTAATCCAAAAATTAGTTCCGCTATTTCTAAAGCACTAATTATTTTATTTAGGTCAGCAATTTCAAAAGCACAAATGTCTTGTGAAAATTAGGGTAAGCTAAATTCTAAACCGCTATTTAAATTCAACAATTGGTAGCCAGCAGCAAGTTATGCAATATTTGCACTACACTGCCAACTAGCGGTTGTTACGGTCCCTGACCTCCAGTATGGGGAGCTCTCTTCATGAGACACCTTTTCTTATCCTTTCCTGTATTTCCTCATAATAATTCATACAATAAAAAGCAATATTTTAACGAACTTATTACTGCATTCAATCAATTTCACAGCACGGTGCTCGGCGGCACACAAGTTCAACAATCCTGCTGCAGCAGCCGCAGCAAACAGGTGGCAATATATTTATCCACACAAACAAAACAATAATTCATCAAATAATAACTCATCTTAAAGAGGAACGTGGCTCGAGCGTGAGTCTAGCAGTTAATCTCTGTCCCCAACAAGTGCTCGGCGGCAGTGGCGGACTTAGACATTTTGGGGCCCCAGGCAAACCTTTGTAAAGGGGCCCTCCCCCAAGTCAGCCTAAATGTAGCATTAGGCCCTGCCCTGAAGGTCAAAGATTTTCATGTTAATACTCTAATACTGGGAACTAGACAATAAAAACAACAGTTTTTTTTCTCTACTTTAATAAGGTACAACTATCCTTTAAAGTCTTTTTACGTTTTTCCGCTCCGCTTTTGTATCTTCGCGTTGGCTTCATCTGTTTTCCATCTCCTCTGTCTTCCCGCTCAAGCATACTGAGCACTTCCTGGATTTTTGGGTGATGTGTAACGCTCATTAAGGCTAGGCGCCTGACCATGGCCAGATATGGTAAATAGGCAGTCAGAAAAGGTTAAGCTGAGGAGCCTGTTGTGTGAAAAAACGCCATCAGACAAGAAGCAAGTTTTAAGTTGTTTGTATTGTATAGACTTAGGAAGGTATTTATAATAATATTGGCCCTCATGCACGAACATGTTCGTATTTTTATCCTAAATTTCTCCTACTTTTGTTCGTACGAAGCGTTCGTACAAACATGCCACGTCAGATTCAACAAACTCTCCTATCCACAGGAAAAGTGTGTAAACGAGCTGCGTAAATGTAATGAATCCCACCTGTTCTATTCACCTGCGCGTGCTCGCGGAGAGGTCATTTACATAATTCCCACCCCTCAAAACACCATATAAGGCTACGTTTCCTGCCTCAGAGGCAAAACGTGTTCGTTCATAAAATGACAGCGAAAAGTAAAAAGAAGAACTCTACCGGTGCGGAGATTGAAGTTCTGCTCTCTGAGGTCAAGAAAAGAAAATCTGTCCTTATTAGCAGCGTCACTCATGGGAGTAAATGACCAACTAAAGCCAAAGAATGTTTGTTTATAAGAAATGTGGACCTTAAAATATACACGCGACCTGGTGGCCAACTGGGTAAAGCATTGCACTGCTTATCGAGACCTCGTGGGTTCGAGTCCCACGAGGTATGACTATTTTTTTTTCCTTCTTTCTTTAGATTATTTATTCATTCCAGATTAAAAAGACTTTATGCTTCATTTCTTGTTGTATTGTAAATAGTTTTCTTGTGTTTTTTAAATCTGGAATGAATTAAAAGGAGAAAAAAAACGTTGTCCCATGTGGGACTCGAACCCATAAGGTTCGGCACTGCGACGCAACGCTTTACTGATTGAGCTATCTGACAGCTATGACTGTGACAGGAGGAGGTCAATGTAAAGTCTGCGTTACCGAAGTCTGCGTTACCGAGACAAATTAAACTTAAATTAATTCATAATTTAAGTTGGTTTCAGTTTGAGATCTTCATATTGATATTGTAGTGTTAGAAAACGGCATTGATAACAAATTGATTTTAATTTAAATACTTTAATCCGTTAGTCATTATTACATTTAAAATTATAATTCGACTTCAAACAGAACCTATTGTCAAGAACAATTGTGGTGCGTGACTTTTTTAAACTCTAAATATTTTCTAAATAACGAAATATGAAGTTATTAGTGGAGAAATTCCGTCTGGATGACAGCAGACTGACGCTCCTAAAATATACGACAGGTCCGGACCACTCGTAAATTTTGTTCGTATCTGAAAAAAATCTTAGGATACGAAAACATTGTTGAATGCCACAAATGATTCTAAGAACAAATCTGTGCATACGAACGGTTCGTGCATGAGGGCGATTGTTTGTAATAATAATCATTTTCTTTGAGTATAACCAATAGACAAAATACACACAACAAAACAGACCCTGATTACACCCAAGAGTTCTTTTTTTTTCTATTTTAAATCAGTTCTTGAATCCCGGATGATTAAAGGTCCATCAATCAATAATCTGGTAGTTTGTAGTTCATGATCCAGGGTAATATGTCCAGAAAAAAACAAATAGTTTGGTGCAATTTAAGTCCTACCGCACAGCTGTGGTGATCCGGTAGCTTGCCATCCTGGGTGGGAACAGGGGGTGAAAAAAACCCTGACCTAAACAAGGTCATAAACAAAACAAAAATTAGCATTACTATATACACAGGACTAAACTGTTATCAAAAATAGTTAAACATTCACATAGTTAAACATTCACAAAAACAAATAAAATAATTCCAGCAGGTATTTTTCAAGAATCATTCAAATGTCCTGTTAAGCACCTTGGTCAATGCAAGGCATTGCAGGAAGGTGCTATACAAATAAAGTTTATTATTATTATTATTATTATTATTATTATTATTATTATTATAACTTCAATTCAAAGACCACATCAACAGTACAGATCAAATTAAAGTTACAGATCAAGTTTTAAAGTGCACTTCCAAGTTGTATCCAAGTTTAATTCATATAAGAGTCAATTAAGCTTAATTTACTTCAATATTGTTTCAAAAAACAAATAGTAATTTCTTTTTTGTTGCGCAACCCAAAATAAATTAAACCAATTCCAAATTTCTATAGGCAGTCAACAGATTTAATGAAAAGTAACTAAAATGATCCTAAAAGGATGAAATTACAAAAATCAAAGGATTTATTTAATACTTTACGTATATATATTCTATTCGGCCACAAAATTAACAAAAAGAGAATGATCTTTTAATCACTAAGACCACTTTTAAATCTCAAACACATAAATGGAGTGGGCGTATCGCCACCGCATTTCTATTTCATAAAAGGAACCCAAATACATAAAACAAACGACTCACCGTCGAGTGGATGACACAAAACACACAATACAATCCTCCGGCCACGTTAATTTGGCTTGAAACAGCGGGGTTCTCCCATGATTTATGAAGACGCCAAGCACAACCAGCTAGCCACAGTGTTAGCAGCAGACGGAGCATTTTTGGACTGTTTGGTGCATATGGAGGGAGAGGACAGTCTCAACATTGAAGTTTACAGAAAACCAACCCACACAGACCAATATCTCCTGTTTGACTCTCACCATCCACTGGAGCACAAACTTTCTGTCATCAGAACTTTACAGCATCGGGCAGAACACATCCCCACAAGGACAGAAGGGAAGGAAAAGGAACAGAAACACATCAACAAATCTCTGCAAACATGTGGATATCCCAACTGGGCTTTTGTCAAGTCAGCAAGGAAATCTGCTAAACACAATAATGAACAGAAAAAGTCTAACAGACGAAAGTAAGACAACAAAACAACAATTATCCACAAAAAGAGCACACGGCAAACACACCTAACCTCCGTCCGCAATCCTGCAAAGCACATGACATAACACAGCAACGAAACATACATGCATAAAGACTAATAATCTTCATGACCTTGCAGTAGATTTCTATAAATACACATACCCATACCTACAAATATATATACAGTATACATACATATACATTTATATTCATTCATATACCCATCTACATATCTGCATATATCTACATATACATCCCTGCATCCATTTGTGTGTGGTTGTGAGCATGCATAAGTGAATAAGGTTCCTCCAATAGAACATTTAGTAGCGACTGTGAAGCATCAGAGATCCGTCCCCCCAAAGCCCGAGGCAGACGAAGGGGCGATCAAAGCCCAAGACTCCAGGAAGGACCCCGAGCCCAGAGTCCCCAGGGCCACCCGAACAGGACGAGCCACTCGCCCACTCCCCAGATCCGACCAAGGGGAAGAACCGGACGAATCCCACCAGCGACCACACACAATGACCCCCCGGGGTCAAACGCGACAAATTCATAGGCCCCCGCCGGAGCCCGCTGCACTGACGTAGCCCCAGGGCCGGTCACCGAGGCCCGGGCACCGGGGACGCCCATCCCTCAGGCCAAGACCCGAAAGGACCAGAGGACACGAGCCCCACCAGGCAGCCACCAGGCCGAGCCGACAAACGCCCAAGCGCCCAACCCCAGATAGTGAGGGCCCCAAGCACGCCCGCAGGCAAAGGAACACCCACCAGGGGGCCACGTGGCAGGAGCGCGACACTAGTAGCCTCAGAAGTATCAGAGAGGGGGCAGTCCAAGTCCCAGCCTGACACTTAAACATTCATACACAGATACACTCACTCAAACCCACCCTCATCCTCACCCTCACTCACAGAAAGACATACAATAACGACACGTTCCATTCATAATCCCGATGCACACTCTATGCCCCCTAGGTCCAAGACATGTACCTGCCCCCTACGTGGGACAGCCCACATCCAAACCCAGGAGGTAGGCCATTCATTCTGAGGTGGAGAGTAGCAGACATCCAAGATTCGGCCAAACCTGCGCCCTGCCGACAGGACAGGACACCCGAGTCCAAGCAGCCCCAGAGGGAGCGCACTGCCAGCCCCGCCCACGGTGAACCCCCAGGTCCCGAACCCCCCCACATCCCAGGACAACCCCCCGACGGCCCAACCCCAGAATGTCCGCCAGGCAACCGGGGGGGTAAGAGAAAAATAAATATATATATAATATATATAATAAATAAAAAGTTATGGTAGTTTTTTCTCTGGGATACGCCCCTAAAAATCCGCGCATTTCCACAAAACGTCATCAGTGACGTGACAACGGGAAGGCACGCTCCAACGCGCATTTAAATAATAATGGCGGAGCATGTCCGATTGCGTTTGAGATCTATCATTTTAAAACAGTAAATCATCCAAAACTCTCATTAATAAACCCTCCCCGAATAAAAAGAAATTACAGATGTTACCTGAACGCGCAGACATAATTTAAAAATACATAAATAGCAAAGTGTTTGCTCCGGTATCTCGGCTAATGTTTGTTAGCAGCTATCTCGGCTTAGTCCCGGCCGCGTCTGAGATCTATCATTTTAAGACAGTAAATCATCCAAAACTCTCATTAATAAACCCTCCCCGAATAAAAAGAAATTACAGATGTTACCTGATCGCGCAGACATAATTTAAAAATACATAAATAGCAAAGTGTTTGCTCCGGTATCTCGGCTAATGTTTTTAGCAGCTATCTCGGCTTAGTCCCGGTCGCGTCTGAGATCTATCATTTTAAGACAGTAAATCATCCAAAACTCTCATTAATAAACCCTCCCCGAATAAAAAGAAATTACAGATGTTACCTGATCGTGCAGACATAATTTAAAAATACATAAATAGCAACGTGGCCTGTATCTCGGCTAGTGTGTTAGCAGCAATCTCGACTAGTGTGTTAGCAGCTATCTCGGCTAGTGTGTTAGCAGCTATCTCGGCTTAGTCCCGGTCGCGTCTGAGATCTATCATTTTAAGACAGTAAATCATCCAAAACTCTCATTAATAAACCCTCCCTGAATAAAAAAACTTACTGATGTTACTTGATCGCGCAAACATAATTTAAAAATACATAAATAGCAACGTGGCCTGTATCTCGGCTAGTGTGTTAGCAGTGTAACAATATAGGCACGGTAAGGTATTTAAACACTTACTGGGCCACCCTTATTGTAATAATATAGGACTTATTGGTCAGTTTACTGACTTACCTATATTTTAGATGTGCAGGTCTGAGCAGAGTTTATCTGCACAAACTTACCACCAATTCGCGAGTTCACCCTTTTTCCGATATTAAATTGCTTTAACTGTGATTAGCCAGAAATGTAACTTCACAAGAGACTTCAATTTATGTTGGTCTACCAGAAAATAGACCTTTTATTGAAATTATCATGAAAGTACATTAAACATTTGTATCGATATTAGCTCTGATTTAATAACTACGTTGACAAGAATTCAAATTAAAACAAACAGACAGTTAGAATTTAACTGTTGGCACATTACTTAGTTTCACTGTGTTAAGAAAAGGAAGAAATAGGAGGAAGAAGATAAGTGAAAGCTAAGTTAACCAAAGTTGATTATTTTGAGCAGACAGGGTGGCACTTTTTCCTCACACGAGCAGTTGGGCTCCCGCACGTTCAAACACACCACGACCCGTTACCTGTTGACGGTTCGTCTCTTGGAGATGAGTGGAGAAGTGTCTGGACACACACGTGGATGGGTTTGTCCAACGGCCATCCAGTTGAAACTTCAGCGTGTGTGGCTGATTCCACGATACGAGGAAACTCGCCTCCCTCGGCAGGGAACAAAGGTCAAGCGCACTGACTGATTTTCAAAATAAAACTTCCGAAAACAAATTCTTTCAGAAATGAGTGAAGGAATCACAGTAAGGCTTTACTGTGACTCCAGCTGAAACGTGGGTCTAATTGACACAATGACCGGGATGTTTCCAGCTTTTCCGGAGGAGGAAAACCAAGTTGGTAGCAAGTTCTCTCCTTCCACACTAAAGTCAAAATAGGAAGTGCATCTTTATATGGGAGGCGGGGTCTCCCCCACCTCCTCAATAACTATTGGCTGGTTTAACAAAATAAGAGATGGATTTTCATCTCATAGGCAGAACTGTCTCTGACGGACAACAGGAAAACTGTTTACAGAATCGGCCAGATGGCCTGGCCTGTGAGCACAGAGAATATTATGGCTAACTTTCACAGACAAAACAGAGAAGGAAGTGAACAGCCTTTACGTCCCAGATTCAGAACCTGCTTGTTCTGCAGAAATAAAAACCAGCAGAAGGTCAAACTCATGCAAGTAACAGATCATCATTAAATGACAAAATATACTGTAGATCAATTCTGAATTAACACACATTAAAGAGAAAGTTCAATCTGATTAATTAGTGTCCATTAATTCAAAATAATTGCAACAATAATAGTGTCACTTGTTTCCTTGAGAGCTTCAAGAAAGTGTAACACTTAGAGTTTCAAAGAGATGCAGAGAGGTGTACTTAAAGGTCAAGCCTAAAATATCAGAGATGAGGTGTTCCACTACAGCAGCTATCTCGGATTAGTCCCGGTCGTGTCTGAGATCTATCATTTTAAGACAGTAAATCATCCAAAACTCTCATTAATAAACCCTCCCCGAATAAAAAGAAATTACAGATGTTACATGATCGCGCAGACATAATTTAAAAATACATAAATAGCTAAGTGTTTGCTGCGGTATCTCGGCTAATGTTTTTTAGCAGCTATCTCGGCTTAGTCCCGGTCGCGTCTGAGATCTATCATTTTAAGACAGTAAATTATCCAAAACTCTCATTAATAAACCCTCCCCGAATGAAAAGAAATTACAGATGTTACCTGATCGCGCAGACATAATTTAAAAATACATAAATAGCATGTGGCCTGTATCTCGGCTAGTGTGTTAGCAGCTATCTCGGCTTAGTCCCGGTCGCGTCTGAGATCTATCATTTTAAGACAGTAAATCATCCAAAACTCTCATTAATAAACCCTCCCTGAATAAAAAAACTTACTGATGTTACTTGATCGCGCAGACATAATTTAAAAATACATTATTAGAAAAGTGTGTGTGCTACTGATTCGGCTAGCTTGTTAGCAGCGAACATAAAGAATCTGCCGTGATAATTGGCTTTATACACTCACAGTGTATAAAGTAAAACAACATGAACTCACGTAAAATATATAGTTTATAATCTAAAACACTACACACCTCCGATTATGTTTACACAAAGACTTACTCATCTCCTGGACAGTCTTCCGATGGTAGCTTCCCTGCGTTGTTTTGACGTGGTAGCTGTGGGACTTTCTTCTGTAGATTTTCTTTTAAAAATAGTAGGAATAGCATCCGGTTTTAAAAGTCTTCTGAATCTTACTGGTAATCCTAAAGATTCTTTTATACCAGGTCTTTCCTGAAAACCATCGGCAGTAAATGGTCGCTGCAGACATACGACTCCTTAGTATGAACCCACCGGTCCTTGTCTGGTCCATTCTTGTCGAAGTTTCGCATCTTTTGGAAATTTGTGAAGGCTCACTTGTTCACTGCTGATATTAGAACACCCAAATGCACTACAACGTGACGGCATTTTTCAAGTTACACAAATAAAAGAGGCGATCCTTCAGGAAATGAATGTGTATGGCAAGCAGTTAAAAAACACCAGACAAACGGGCAAGGCTCTGCCTTCTGCCCGTTGTCACGTCACTGATGACGTATTGCGGAAATGCGCAGATCTTTAGGGGCGTGTCCCAGAGAAAAAATTACCATAACTTGGAATGAAATATTAATATATTTATAATTTATTTTGAAAAAACAAACAGAGCTGAATGATATAAGATATATATGTTGTGACAAATGTGCAAATTTCCAACATCATGTCACAAACGCCAAGTTCAAGTTCAGTAATTTTTTTCATGACATGTTTCAGGCTGTAATCACACTCACTCATCACCTTTTACTCCCAATCTCCCTCCTTAAATAAACAATTAAAATTTAAATACTGTAACATTTTAATTAAACAATCCATACAGCATTAACAGAGGCATCACCTCACAGCTGCAGGATAAGGCCATCTGACGTTATTAGCTGTTACCTGAACAAGCAGCTTGACTGAAAATCAGCATGCTTTCTGAAGCCGCACAGCAAAGATTTCAGGATTTTTAAACTAACTGTGGACATGTTCAAATATATTCAAAAGAAGAAAAAGGAAACAACAACCATAACCCTAAGATAAGATAAGAGAACTTTACTGATCCCGCAGGAAATCGTTATGCCAGAGATTCAGTACAAAGGAACACACACAAGGAATCACAAGGTATAAAAATAATAGAGAATATAAAAATACCAACAATTAAGGTCTAAAACAGGTCAGGTGCAGACAGAAACATTAAAGTCTTTATTGTGGTGCAAGATTAATTTTATTGTTTTATGTGTAGAAAGGGGGAGGACTTAAAAAGTTTGATAGCCACAGAGAGGAAGGACTTCCTGTGTTATTTTCTTACTTTTTTAATTGAATATTGAAACATTAACAAAAAATGACTTATTCACAACTACAATTCTATAACAAATATACAAAAATATACACAATTCCTATTGTATTCAAATAAATTGGGAAATAGGTTGAACAAAGTATGAAATCATTTTTTTAAATCAAATTAAAAATAAAACAAACACAAATATGTTAGGGGTTATCTAAAACTTTTCCATTAGCTCGGACAATTTTACTGCGGTAATGTTATTAGTCTTACTCAGGCATGTTTTAAACAAGGAGAGTTTTTTTTTTGAGAGCAGGGAATGAGAGGGGGCATTTTGCAAATCCACATTTGTGAATGTAGTATTTTGTTACAATATTCACTAGAAATTACACATTTTTTCCCCGTGACAAATAAACCAAATTGAATATTTTGAAATGAGAAGAAATCTACATTCATGGCTTTGGAGGACAGGAAGTTATGAAAGAATTTCCATAAATTATGAACTTTTGTACACTCATACAACAAGTGTTTGGTTGTTTCCGGTTGACTTAGCGAAAACACCATTTTCAACATCAAACTTAAATGTCTCTCATATGAACTCATTTGAAAGATATATGTTGTTTATTGTTTTAAAATGTAGTTCTTTATATTTAGGAGGAACTGGAAATTTTAAATACTTTGTCCTAATTTTAGATATTGTAGATTTGTCAAAGTTTTTTAAGGCAAGAGTGCTTTTGGTTCTTCCTGGGTACATATTGTTTATTGAATATTTGTTCAAAAGTAGATCCTTGAAGGTGAAACATTTTTAAAGTCACTGGGTGCAGTTTTAAGGAACTTTTAAATAAACTAACAAACAGCCTTGTTTTAATAAATGTACAATAACTTTCTGACAGCTTCATCATTAATAAAGTACTGCTTTGCAGATTTGTTTTAATTAATTT
>JBBPBX010023316.1:0-40622 GCA_038048925.1 Garcialebias charrua | reverse complement strand
CGATAAAACAAATAATAAAACAGTTAAAATCAACAACAGTATCAACTAAGATCAAAAGTAGAATCATGAGGAGGAAGAGTATGCTCGGTTAAAAAGAAAGGTCTCAAGCCGCTCTAACCACAGACTGTGGGGCTTCAGTTTTTCAGAAGCACCTGTAAGTGTCGCCAAAGGAACAAGAACCACAGAAACGTGCGTACGCCTGCTCGGGAGCTTGCGTGGATATGTACCTGGATGCGCATATATTCACGTTCAGTTCAGTTTTGTTACATACGGGGTTTTGCGTGGAAAGTGACGTGCGCACGGTTTTTGTGCGCACGCACGGTTGATACATGAGGCCCCAGGTCTTGACTTCACCAACTTCAGTAATCTTCGTCCGATCTCCAATCTGCCCTTCATCTCCAAGATCCTTGAAAAAACTGTTGCTAGTCAACTTCACTCACACCTGTCCAACAACAACATTTATGAAGAGTTTCAATCTGGATTTCGCCCCCACCATAGCACCGAAACAGCTCTAGTAAAAATTACTAACGACCTTCTTCTTGCTGCTGACTCTGGTCTTCTGTCCATCCTCATTCTTCTTGATCTAAGTTCTGCCTTCGACACCATCTGTCATTCTATCCTCCTCAACAGACTAACCTCCATTGGCATCTCAGGTACCCCGTTAGACTGGTTCAACTCCTATCTCTCTGACCGCACTCAATTCATTCAGCTTAAATCCTTCCGTTCCCAGTCTTCCCCTGTCTCCACGGGTGTCCCCCAAGGCTCTGTCCTCGGACCCCTCCTCTTCATCATTTACCTCCTTCCTCTAGGTCACATCTTCCGCAAATACGGCGTCCATTTCCACTGTTATGCTGATGACACACAGCTCTACTTGTCATCAAAACCTAACTCCACCCACCCTCCATCCTCACCGACTGTCTCAATGAGCTAAATCACTGGTTTTCTAACAATTTCCTTCAACTAAACAGTAACAAAACAGAAATCATTCTCGTCTGTACCAAAAACTCTATTTCAAAATCAGAACATCTTCTCGTCCCCCTTAACAACTCTCTGCTATCCCCCTCCCCTCAGGTCAAGAGTCTCGGTGTCATCCTCGACACCACTCTCTCCTTCACTTCACACATCAACAATATTACTCGGTTTGCCTATTTCCACCACCGTAATCCACCTTATTCTTGGGGGTGTCACTGTAGAAACGAATGTGCATTGTACTTCCTGTCCGACACCGGAAGTGCCTGTATTCCATAGGCGGAGTATTCATTCATTCAACCTTTATTTAGTCAGGTAAATCTTTTGAACCTCATGGGCTCATTTACGAAAGCGACCTGCTAAAACTAAAGAACAATGAACAGCAGTGATAGAATTTCAATGTATGAATTTCAAGTATGGATTGCGGGTGTTTTTGAAAGTTATTTTCATTCATTTTATCGGAGCAAACACAGCTTTTGTTTAAACGGAACGTTTACTGAAATGTCCTACCGGGGTTCAGGTACCTGCTGTGCTGTTCGCGGCTGCACCAACAACCGGACCAAGCTAAATCTTTGGCTAAAACAACAGTGTTTTCAACACGGACCCAAAACAAAGAAAGAGTGTTCCTGCATCCTACTCTATGGCTGTGTCTGCGCGATCAGGTAACATCTGTAATTTCTTTTTATTCAGGGAGGGTTTATTAATGAGAGTTTTGGATGATTTACTGTCTTAAAATGATATATGTCAGGCGCGACCGGTGTTACAGAACACCGTGACTTTTAGCCGAGATAGCTGCTAACAAACGTTAGCCGAGAGACAGGAGCAAACGCGTTGCTATTTATGTATTTTTAAATTATGTCTGCGCGATCAGGTAACATCTTTTTATTCGGGGAGGGTTTATTAATGAGAGTTTTGGAAGATTTACTGTCTTAAAACGATAGATCTCAGACGCGACCGGTATTTTTAGCCGAGATAGCTGCTAACAAACCTTAGCCGAGAGGCCGGAGCAAACGCGTTCGCTATTTATGTATTTTTAAATTATGTCTGCGCGATCAGGTAACATCTGTAATTTCTTTTTATTTGTCCCTCCTCTTTTAACAAAACGAGTGGTGTTCCCACATTTTTAATGAACTAAAACAACAAAGTTTGGACTGTCTTCAACTGTATTACTCGCATGTAAACAAACGGTGTTTCCGGTCAACCGGAAGTCGTGTGCACATTTCGCGCAAAGCGTCATGGGGCGTAAGAATAATGTGGATATTAACCGTCTCCGTCCTTCTCTCACACCCTGTTCCACAGCCATCCTGGTCCACAGTCTTGTGACTTCCCGTATCGATTACTGTAACTCCCTTCTCTACTGCCTCCCCAACAAATCTCTCCACAAGTTACAGATGGTCCAGAACTCAGCTGCCCGTGTCATCACTCAAACCTCCTACTATAACCACATCACTCCTGTCCTGCAGCAGCTCCACTGGCTCCCGGTTAAATCACGCATCATCTTCAAAATTCTACTTCTCACGTTCAAAGCTATCCACAACCTTGCCCCTCCTTATCTATCTGACCTCCTACAAATCTCCATCCCATCACGCTCTCTCAGATCCTCCTCTTCACTACATCTCCATGTACCCTCTGCCGCCTCTCCACCATGGGGAGCAGGGCCTTCACCTGCTCTGCCCCTCACCTCTGGAATGCTCTACCGCCAGACCTTGGAAACACCACCTCCCTTTCTCTGTTCAAGACAGCCCTGAAAACACATCTCTTTAGACTAGCTTATCCTTAACTTTACTAAATGTATTTTTATTATTTTGCATTTTATAATCTTTTTGTATTTTATATTTCAATTTGTCACTGATAATGTTTGAACTGTATTGGTTTGTTAAGTGTCCTTGGGTGTCCTGAAAGGCGCTTTAAAATAAAATGATTATTATTATTATTATTATTATTATTATTATTATTATATACACACAGACAAGACAAGACGTAATTACAAACACCTGGGAACAATTAACTAGGGACACAGAGCAGGACCGGGAAACTAATTAAACCTGGGACATGGAGATTAAACTAGGAGAACAGGACTGGAACAGTAGAAACTAAAAACATAGATTAAGAACTGGTAAACAAGGAGACCAGGGCCGGGGGACTCATTAAACCTAAAACATGAATAGAAACTAAACTAAAGCAGGATCTAGGGAATTAAGCTAAACATGAAACTAGGAGCAGGTAAACATGGAGCATGGAGATAAAACTAGGAATACAGAACAGGACTGGAACAGGGGAAACTAATAAAACTAAGAACATAGATCAGGAACTGGCTGACAGGAAATCATCACAAGGAGAACAGACAAGAAAAGACTAGGAGATGGCACCATCCTTACAGGTACAACACATATTATTGGGGAATTGCGCCCCCGCGCGTTCACCTGTGAAGTTTCTTTCATCACGCCTGTCAAGGCCAATGAGACTTCTGCATGGCCAGGAGGCCCCGCCCTCCTGGTATATAACATGCAATACGTCTCATTTCCATCATCTTATTGCACTTCACCTTGCTTCAACATGATCAACGCGGGACCCTTGTACATGACTCAACTGTCCGACTGGAGGTGAGCGCGCTCCCTGCCCAGGGCGTCACTACAAGGTATTTGTGTCCTGCATACTGCTTTGTCTAGCTTGCTAACTAACCTTTCTTGCGTTTAGCCCAGCTAATGTTCGAGTTTCTGTTGCTGTTTCGCTAACCTGTTTAGCTGAACCAACGACGAGGTTCTTCCCATAGCTTGCTAACTAAGTTTGTCTCACGTTTAGCCGAGCTAACGTTCGAGTCGCTGTCATTGTTTCGACAGCCTGTTTAGCCCAGCTAACTGGCCCACCAGTACCTCCCGGTTTAGCCCTGCTAATGAAGAGGTTCTTCAACCAGCACAGTCGGTTTCAGACGTTCAGCCCAGCTAACGTGCAAATTGCTGTTGCTGTTTTGACGACCCAGTTTGCCCAGCTAACTGGCCCACAAGTACCTCCCTGTTTAGCCCTGCTAACGTGGAGGTTCTTCGAACAGCACAGTCGAAGAGAAGGATTTTCTGCTTTATTACCTGTTTAGCCCTGCTAACGAGTAATTTTCTACGCCCACCAAGACAGCGAAAGACCCACTACTGTCCGAGGTTCTCAGACGGACAACGGAGCTGGAGTCTGATGAAATGGAGGACATTGTGATGCTGAGAGCTTATCCACCCATACTGGGCAAAAGGAAAGCTCTCAGACATTAACCACGTCGAAGTTCAAGAAACCCCGATTTAATGGACAAGGGCGAGAAGATCGAATCCCCTCCAAACAGAAGACTAACAACACGAGAGTCAAGTATGACGTGCAAGACATGCTGCTGTCGGACAAGATCTCTCTAACGGCCTCTGGCGAAACCTCCGACGACGAAAGCGGAGCAAGGCGTTGAAGAGGAAGCAGAGGACTTTTCACTAGAAGCTGCAGCGGTGCATGTCGAAGCAGACGGCTCCACTCCAGCTCTGTTTGACCTGTGCCGCAGGGCGGCCGAGTCTCTCAAGGTGCCGTGGCCTGCACCCCCACCAGGACAACAACAGACAAGGTTGGCGGGAAACAATTTCCTCCAGAGGCAACTAACCTTGGTGGCACCCCTCACCAGATACAAACATCAACTTTAACAACAATCTCCTTCTCTGGTCAAGACATCCCCCTCTCCACCTCTGTTACAAATCTTGGAATAAATATTTTTTTTTTCATTCATTCAACCTTTATTTATACAGGCTAGCCTCGTTGAGTCACGGGGACTCATTTACAAGAGGGACCTGTCTCACTCACATCAAACAACCACTCTCACACTCACACCTAGGGTCAATTTAGAGTCACCAATCAGCCTAAAGCTCGAGATACACTGAAGCAGACTCCGTATACGCGCGTATACGGACGTATACGCGCGTATACGGAGCCGCTGCTACACTCGGCTTTCGTTCTCGCGTAGATTCTCGTGTTTTCGCTCCAAATTCTAACGTCATTTCCTCCGTACCGTCACTTCCGATCGTCACTTCCGCTAGTTTTTCGCTCCAAACGCTCGCGTTCTCCTTGTTGTAATATGAGCAGCTGAGCACGGAGTGCTTTTCCTGCAGCCCACAGCCCACCACAGCCCACCAGGGAATATATAAAACATCGCGCACCCAGGTAGGACCTGAATTCATTCATTTCAATCATCGAGTGAACAGAGGAAGAAGCGGTTACTTGACTTTAGGCAAAAAAACAAAAGAAAAGGCCCGATCAGCGATAAAAAAGAGGAATTTATTTCATTTGTGTAACATACAAAACAGTCCGGCGCCGGGGAAGTTTAGATCAGACACCGCGTATCGCGCACGCGGATCGCGTATGCGTAGTAAAAAAATACCTTTGCGCGTACTTGCCCTGAGGGGCTACGCGGGGCTACGCTGCGTACGGGGCGTACGTACGCTGCGTATTGGCGTATCGTGAGGACGCTCGAGTGTATCTCGCCCTTAACAAGCATGTTTTTTGGTCTGTGGGAGGAAACCGGAGTACCCGGAGGAAACCCACGCATGCACGGGGAGAACATGCAAACTCCACCCAGAAAGGCCCCGGACCGGGATTTGAACCGGCAACCTTCTCGCTGAGAGGCAGCAGNTTGGAATAAAAATGGACTCTCATCTTACATTTGAAAATCACATTAAGCATCTGTTTAAAACCTGCTTCTTCCATCTTCGAAACATCTCCAGACTTCGCCCATCTCTGACTTTTCCTGATGCTGAGAAACTCGTCCATGCCTTTGTCTCCTCCAGGCTCGACTACTGCAACTCCCTGTTTATTGGTATCCCTGGCAAAAACCTTCAGAAACTTCAATACATTCAAAACAGTGCAGCAAGGATTCTGTTGAGAGTTCGTAAATTTGAACATATTACACCCATTCTCCATAACCTCCATTGGCTTCCTGTCACCTACAGAATTCAGTACAAAACTGCTCTCATTACCCATCAATGCTTGCACGGAACTTCACCTGACTATCTAAAGGACATTCTTGCACCATATTCATCCACCCGGTCTCTACGATCACAGAACAGTAATTTCCTTCATATTCCTCGGACCAAATTGAGGACCATGGGAGACCGAGCATTCTGTGTGGCTGCCCCCCGCCTGTGGAACTCCCTCCCTGACGACCTGAGAGCTCCACAGTCACTGGTTGACTTTAAAAGCAGCATAAAGACTTTTCTTTTTAAGCAAGCCTATTCTGCCTCCACATGATTTTATCTTTGATCTTAGCTGATATCATTATTGATTTTACTTGATTTTATCACTTGTTTTATTTTATTTATTTTTTAAGCAAGCCTAATCTGCATCCACATGATTTTATCTTTGATCTTAGTCGATATTATTATTGATTTTATTTGATTTTATCACTTGTTTTATTTTGATCTTTGCTTTGTTACACTTTGTAGCACTTTGAGATTTTTATTAATGAAAAGTGCATTATAAATTGAATTCATTATTATTATTATTATTGGTGAGGCACAACATGTTCCCAGTTCCCAGATTTTTTAACTGAGCTCACGCGGTCATGGTCGGCATCCAGAGCACCTCTGTCCCTCCCCATCTCCCAGTTCCTGGACTTGGAGAACATGGAGCCGGCGGGTCTGTCTCACCCCCCCCCATGGATGAAACGCTGGTAGTGTGGTGGAGTGGAAAAGACGACACCGGATCTGTACGCAGGACTTCACTTTATTCAACTCCAACACCAACTAACTCGGTAAGCGCCAAAACCGCGCCTTACAAATAAAACCTTTTCACAATAAGACTTCCTGTCCTCTGTATACAACATCATGTCCTCTGGGTGTGAGTAACGTCCCCTAGTGGTCCGCCACACACGCCCCCCCTGAACACCCAGTGAGGTCCCTTACTAGTCCAGAACCTTAGGCTTGAGCAAACGACCAGAACGGCTGAACTTGGACCCTGTAGAACCAGCCTGATGAAGCGGAGGGCGACGAGGAGGGCCTGCCGAAGAGTCATGTTCCGTTGGTCGTTGAGAGTCTCTGGAAGGAGGACAGCAGTCCGTTAGCGACGTGGATGGAGGTCTGCCCCTGCGAGGGGCCTGGGCCGTAACAACCTGGTCATCTGACAGGACATGAGCGGGTTTCAGCCTATCAATACAGACAGTCTCCGTACGACCCCCTAGATCTAAAATGAAGTGTTTCGGACCTGGTTGGAGAACTCTAAATGGGCCATCATACAAGGGCTGTAGTGGTGTCCTGTGGGCATTGTGTTTGACAAAAACAAATTTAGAGGACTCTAGGCTCTTAGGGACAAACGACTGCGGTAGACAATGGTGTACCGGGTCAGGGACACGAAAAGAGTCCCCCTGAGGTGAAAAATGTTGCAACGGTGGAACGGACTGTGGTGAGGGTACCTCAGGTAAAAACTCACCGGGGACGCGCACAGGCTGGCCGAAAACCAGCTCCGCTGGGGAAGTGCCAAGGTCCTCTTTGGTTGCTGTACGTAAACCCAGCAAATCCCACGGAAGACGGTCCATCCCGTTGTCACCGGTCAAAGCAACACGCAGCGCAGCCTTCAATGACCTGTGAAACAGTTCACACAACCCATTAGCTTGGGGGTTGTAAGCGGTGGTTCTGTGGATGTTAGTCCCCAGACCCTTGGCCATGGTAGACCAAAGCTCAGAAACAAACTGAGGGCCTCTGTCCGATGTAATGTCTGAAGGGGGGCCAAAACGCGCAACCCAGGTAGACATAAATGCCCGGGCCACAACTGCAGAAGTTGTGGAAACCAGAGGCACCACTTCAGGCCACCTCGTGGTCCGGTCGATCATGGTCAGCAGATGAGTAAAACCCTGTGATGGAGGCAGAGGGCCCACCAGGTCTACGTGCACATGATCAAACCGCCGACCAGGGATGGAGAAGGGTTCCAAAGGTGCTTTGGTGTGCCTGTTGACCTTAGCACGCTGACATGGGACACACGCTGCTGCCCACTCCTTAACTGTTTTACGCAAACCGGGCCAAACAAACTTTGAACTGACCAGTTTCACAGAGGCTCTAACACCTGGATGAGAAAGGGAATGTAAAGAGTCGAACACGCGGCGGCGCCATGAAACTGGAACCAGAGGGCGGGGCCTGCCAGTAGAAACGTCACAGAGCAGGAGAGGACCTCCGTCATTCACCTGCCGTTCTTCCAACTCGAGGCCCGTGGGCCCAGACTGGAGCTCGAGTATTTCTGCATCGGTACGTTGGTCCGCAGCCATAGCAGAAAAATCGATGCCAACATACACAGGTTGAGATAAGCAGTCGGGAGAGACAGTCGGTCACCACGTTGGATTTGCCAGCCACATGCTGAATGTCTGTTGTAAATTCAGAAACCGTTGCGAGGTTGCGTTGCTGGCGAACAGACCAGGGGTCAGAAATTTTTGACATGGCAAACACCAAGGGTTTGTGGTCAACGTATGCAGTGAACTGGCGGCCCTCCAGGAAAAATCTGAAATGGCGTGTAGCCAGGTAAAGTGCCAGCAACTCCCTGTCAAAAACGCTGTATTTAAGCTCATTGTCCCGCAGCGTACGGCTGAAAAATGCGAGTGGTTGCCAAACTCCAGAAACCTGCTGTTCTAACACAGCTCCCACCGCAACATCAGATGCGTCGGTTGTTAAAGCTATTTGTGCCGCTGGGGCTGGATGGGCCAAAAGGGCAGCAGTGGCCAATGCAGTTTTTGCATCACCAAATGCCTGGAGGCGTTCTGGTGTCCAGTCAACACTGTCGTTGGGTTTTTTCTTTTTTAGCGCTCCATAAAGCGGTTGTAGCAGTTGAGCTGCTCTGGGGAGGAAACGGTTATAGAAGTTAACCATCCCCAAAAACTCCTGCAGAGCTTTCACAGACTGGGGCTGAGGAAAATTGGACACCGCTTGCACTTTGTTTGGTAACGGGACAGCACCACTGGCAGAAATGCGGTGGCCCAAAAAATCAATAACTGGCAACCCAAACTGGCATTTTGCTGTGTTTACAATCAGGCCATGTGCTGCTAGGCGCTGAAAAACCTCACGGAGGTGGGACATGTGCTGTTCAGCTGAGCTGCTAGCTACAAGGATGTCGTCTAAGTACACAAATACGAAGGACAATCCCCTTAGGACCGAATCCATCAACCGCTGGAACATTTGGGCTGCACCTTTAAGACCAAAAGGCATGCGCAAAAACTCAAACAGGCCGAAAGGAGTGATAACAGCGGTCTTAGGGACATCCTCCACATGCACAGGAACCTGGTGGTATCCCCGTACTAAATCTACTTTAGAAAAAATGGAGGTCCCAGCCAGGTGCACAGAAAAATCCTGGATGTGGGGGATGGGGTAACGGTCATTTTCCGTGATGTTGTTAAGGCGGCGGAAATCCCCGCATGGTCGCCATTTGCCGTCTGCCTTGGGCACCATGTGCAAGGGGGAGGCCCACGGACTGTTTGAACGCTGCACGATGCTTAGACGCTCCATGCTAGCAAACTCTTGGCGCGCTATTGCTAGCTTAGTAGCATCGAGGCGGCGCGCACGTGCAAAAACGGGAGGGCTTATTGTGGGGATATAATGTTCGATCCTGTGTTTTGTGTCTGTGTTTGAAAAATTAGGGACAGTCAGCGAGGGGAACTCTGACAACAAACGCTGAAACACATTACCCGAAGCTAAAAAGTTAGCATGCATTAAAGGCCCGGCCCCTCGCGTCGCACAAGGCAGTGATGAAAAAGACACAGCGTCAATCAAACGTCTGTTAGCAACGTCTACAAGGAGCCCATGAGCACAAAGAAAATCAGCCCCTAAAATAGGAACTGAGCTCGCAGCGACAACAAAGTTCCACTGGAAGTCCCGGTCATGAAAACAAACAGTCACCAACCTTTCACCAAATGTCTTGATGGGAGAGCCATTAGCTGCGGTTAGCAATGGGCCGTAGCCTTCTGCTAACCTGTCGGAGCCGGTCGGGGGAACGAGGCTCTTCTGCGAACCAGAGTCCACCAGGAACCGCCTCCCCGACCTCGAGTCTTCGATGAAAAGCAGCCTTTCCTTGTCGCCAATGGTCGCGGCTGCTAGCGGGAGCTGGTGTTGTCGTTTCCCTGCGGCTTGAAGCTGCACGGCGGGATGCACCGTCGTGCTTTGGCGCCAAAACAGTGGTGATAGAAACAAAGGGCGGCGGCTCCTTTACGCCCGCGGAAAGCGATCCTTGCCACCACAAACGGCTCGTCCGGCTCTGAAGGCGTTGGCTGAAGCTCGGAATGTGCTGCCGGAGATCAAGGAACCGCCGCCTGGACTGCAAAGGTCCTGATGCGGTCGGCTTCCTCCGCGAGCGAGCGGTAGTCTTTCTGCTGCAGCAGTAGAGAGTTGGCCAGGACAGCGCGCACCGGAGCCGGGAGCTGGCGGAGGAAAAGGTGGATGAAGAGGAACCCACCGTCGTCTGATCCCAGCAGGGACAACATGCTCTCCATAAGCTCGAGAGCCGTGCCATCGCCCAAGCTGGAGAGGGAAAAAAGTTTCTCAGCGCGCACTGCGTCAGAGAGTGAGTAGCGCCGCAGGAGGAGCTGCTTGAGAGCGGTGTACTTTCCGTGTGCCGGAGGGTCTCGGAGCAGGCTCATTGCTCGCCGGGTGGACAGCGGATCCAGCGAGGCAACCACATAGTGGTATTTTGTGTCGTCAGATGAAATCCCACGCAGAGCAAATTGTGCTTCAATGTGGACGAACCATGAAGGAGGATCATGCAGCCAGAAGTCCGGGATTTTAACGGCCACCGAAAAGGCAAGCGGGGCGGCCGGTGGAGGTTCCACAGCAGCAGACCTCAGAGAAGAGCTGGCTCCATCTTCAGAACTCGACATGTTCGGTTCGCAGGGTCACCAGTGTGGTGGAGTGGAAAAGACGACACCGGATCTGTACGCAGGACTTCACTTTATTCAACTCCAACACCAACTAACTCGGTAAGCGACAAAACCGCGCCTTACACATAAAACCTTTTCACAATAAGACTTCCTGTCCTCGGTATACAACATCGTGTCCTCTGGGTGTGAGTAACGTCCCCTAGTGGTCCGCCACAACAGCGCACCTGGTGCCCAAAACTTCAGCCACCAAGCCCACGCTACCCAGCAAACAATGTCATTTTTCAGCAGTGCAGCTGGAAAAGATCTACAGCGCACAGTGCCTTGCAGCCCGTGCGCTCAACACGGCCTCAATGCTGCAAGCGTACCAGGCAGAAAAGCTGCAGGAACTGCAGGAGGCCACCAACTCAATGAAAAAGATGGCAGAACCGCTGGAAGAGGCCCGTAGGACGGCAGACTTTATGCTCCGCCTGTCGGGCACAGCAGCAATCGCTCTGGGTAAAAGCATGGCTGAAGCGGTTGTCGCACAGCGACACCTGTGGCTCACCCTCACCGAACTACCAGAGAATCAGCGCTCCACCTTCCTCCAACAAGCAGTTGAACCCACGGGCCTGTTTGGAGGAGCTCTGGAGAAGATCCAGAACCGATGTGACCTGAGGAGAAAACAAGAGTAAGCCCTACGTGAAGGAATGCAGAGACGGCATTACTCCCAAGCCAGGGACTCCAGCAGTCACAGGAGCGCGCCTTCACGGCAACATTCTCTCCCCCGACGCCCCGCAATCAAGAGACCCACACTTGAGGCTGAACAGTGGGCGACGTCCACAGCGGAGCAGCACGGACGCCCCCCTCCCAGACAACAGGCATGGTCAAAACACTGCTTCGTTCCGAGGCAGGCCGGACAGCCCAGAACCTCCTCAGCAGTGAGAGAGAGGAAACAGAAGTCAGCCTAAAGGCCCTAGTATAGCTCTGCGTTCGGCCGAACGCCGCTCGACGCCATTCGAACGCAGCGGCACAAGCCTTTGAACGCGGGCGCGAACGCACCAAGCTCAAATTTTACGACCGCGAGCGCAAGCGCTTTGTCTCACAATAAACTGCCCGGCGCCGGACTGTTTTGTATGTGACACAAATGGATTAAATTCCCCTTCTTCATCCCTGATCTGGCCTTTTCTTTTGTTTTTTTGCCAAAAGTCAAGTGATCGCTTCCTCCTCCACTGACTCCATGTCTGAAATGATGAGGAAATGAATGAATTTGTCACGAGCGAATTAAACTCATGTCCAACGTGGCTGCGCGAGGTTCTACAGATTTCCTGGTGTTCTGGTGTGCTGGACCAGCGCTCCCTGTTTTTATTTTATTTTTTAGAACTTTTTAATAACATATAAACACAGAACACCGCAGCGGTTGCAGCCAGAGCCAGCTGCCGGCTCGTGCCTTTTTTTCCCCCACCCGACCTGTCAATCAATTCAGTAGGCGTGTCAGCAAATGACCAATCAGCGACCTCAATTTGTCCCGTAGGTAAACGCTCTGCCCTGCTGTTGCTCAAATGACATCAAGTATTTGGAGCGAAAACGCGAGCATTAACGCGAGAACGAACGCAGAGCTATACTGTGAACTGCCTGCGCACAGCACGCGCGCGTAGAGCGGCATTCGGCCGAACGCAGAGCTATACTGCGGCCTTAACCCTGCAGCTGTTTCCAGAACATTCAGAGCTCTTCCACCCACCTGGCAAACGGAAAGCCTCTCAGTTTTTACCCATGTAGGAGTTCAAGAAACGCCGGTTGAAGGGACAGAAATGTTGGTTGACACACAAAACATACTCCCCTGTTTGTGCAATAAAAATAAATTGTTGTCCTCGAACAATAATAAAAGCACACAGTGTTCAAACTGCTCTGTGTCACGAGTCAGAATTAAAGGGAGAGTTCAACCATTTTTTCATGAAACAAAGGTCAATAAAGAGGCCGGAGCACCATCTCACGCAGGCAGGCCCTCCGTTTCTATAAAAAAAACAACTAAAAATTGTGGTACAGGATTAATTTTATTATCCTATGTGCAGAAAGGGGGAGGAGGTGAAAAGTTCAATAACCACAGGAAGGACTTTGTGCTGTTCTGCAGTATATCCAATGTTCAATGTCATGTACTTACTTTCAGTATCAATTTATCGTAGACACAAACATAAAGCAAACAAGCAACTTGATTCACTTATATTTTTCTGACAGGACGTTTGTTTATTGCATCAAAAGCACACAAATTGAAATAGCTTGAAGTTTGAGGCTTCTGTTATCAAGTCAGTTGTAATTGAAGCAAAATAAAGCTGCAAAGCTGAATTTATTGTCACTTTAAGGTAAAAAATATACAGTATATAATAAAACACCAATTTGATTCTAAAAGACACTTCTTGATAAGCTGTTAGATAATAATGATTACTGGTAAAATATTAAGTTAAAATAAAAAGCTGGAAACTACAATAAGTCAGAGTCAGAGAATCTTTATTGTCATTTGCACCGCATGTGGCCGTGATGAAATGAGATTATGTACACAGGGTCCCAGTTACATCCAACAATAAAAAGTAAAAGAAAAACAGTAATAAGATCTAAGATATGAACTAAGAAAAACATCAACTAAAAATACACTAAGCACTAATGTAATAGAAAAACATCATTACAAACAGCAGCACGAACATGAGTCTGTATGAGCAGATGGTCACGAATGAACACAGCAACAAGAAACAGATCAGCATCAGCATGATGTGATATTTTGCAGTGATTATTCTGATTATTTATTCATGAGTCTAACAGCCTCAGGGTAGAAGCTGTTCCTCAGTCTAGTGGTTCTACACTTGATGCTCCTCAACCTCCGTCCTGAGGGGAGTGGGGCAAAGAGTGTGTGTGCTGGGTGAGTGGGGTCTTTCATGATGCAGGTGGCTCTCTTCCTGCATCTGGAGGTGTAGATGTCTGTGATGGTGGGGAGACTGACTCCAACAGACTTCTGTGCAGCCTTCACCACTCTCTGCAGAGCTTTTCTTTCTGCAGCTGTGCAGCTTCCATGCCACACGTTGATGCTGGAGCACAGGATGCTCTCCACTGCGCACAATAAGGAGTCATTCATACAGGTCAAAAAGGCATTCAACTGGTCGCGTGCTGAAGGACTGTGCAGGGGAACTCGTAGCGGTCTTCACGGACATCTTTAACATCTCACTGAGCCAGGCCATCGTCCCCACCTGTTTCAAAGCCACCACCATCATCCCTGTCCCAAAGAAGGCAACGCCCGCATGCCTCAATGACTATCGCCCAGTAGCACTCACCCCCATCCTGATGAAGTGCTTTGAACGGCTAGTCATGAAAAGCATCACATCTGTCCTCCCTGACTCCCTGGATCCCTTCCAATTTGCATACCGACCTAATCGCTCAACCGACGATGCCATCTCCTCTGCCCTCCACACAGCTCTCACACATCTGGACACGAAGGACTCCTATGTTAGAATGTTGTTCATCGACTTCAGCTCGGCATTTAACACCATCATCCCCCAACAGCTCATCCTTAAACTGGACAGTCTGGGGCTGAACACCTCAATGTGTAACTGGCTGCTAGACTTCCTGACCGGGAGACCACAGACAGTGCGGGTCGGGAGTAACACATCTAGCACCATCACATTGAACACAGGGGCCCCACAAGGATGTGTGCTGAGCCCCCTTCTATTCACCCTGCTAACACACGACTGCACACCATCGTACAGCTCCAACCACTTCATCAAGTTTGCGGACGACACAACAGTGGTGGGTCTCATCAGCAACAACGATGAGACGGACTACAGGAACGAGGTGAGCCGCCTGGCCTTGTGGTGCGGACACAACAATCTCACTCTCAACGTGGAGAAGACAAAGGAGATTGTTGTGGACTTCAGGAAGAAGGATGCCCAACATGCCCCTCTGACCATCAACAGCACCGCAGTGGAGAGAGTAGACAGCACCAAGTTCCTGGGAGTGCACGTCTCAAAGGACCTGTCCTGGAGCAGGAACACTGCAGCACTGGCAAAGAAGGCTCACCAGCGTCTCTACTTTCTCCGCAAGCTGAAAAGGGCTGGAGCTTCAACCCCCATCATGAGCACCTTCTACAGAGGTGCCATAGAAAGTGTCCTGACCAGCTGCATCACTGTGTGGTTTGGTGCATGTACTGCATCCTGCCGCAAGAGCCTCCAGCGCATTGTGAGAGCAGCTGAGAAGATCGTGGGCACCTCCTTGCCCTCACTGCAGGACTTACACAGCAAACGCCTCACTCGGAAAGCCCACCGCATGGCAGGTGATCCCACACACCCACTACACAGCTGCTTCAGACTACTGCCATCAGGGAGGAGACTGAGGAGTCTCCAGGCTCGAACCAGCAGACTGAGAGACAGCTCTGTTCATCAGGCAGTCAGAATGCTAAACACTCTGCCTGCTCTGCCCCCCCTCCCATTTGAACTGCCTTAACACTAAAACTTTCTCACACATTATCACTCAACACAAAGTTTTTCACTAAACTCTCGGTCATGTGCTCATACAGTTTGCACTACTTCTCATACTTGCACTAATGTCTGTATTACATCACTGCCTATAATCATAATACTGTTTACATTCTCTGTTTACATTTATTAATACTGTTTACTTTTATTACTACTGCTTACATGTAATTACTACTGTTTACATTTATTTACACTACTCTAATATCTACACCACTGCTGGTACATATACAGTGTGCTCTGAACGGTCTTATTTAGGGATGCCCAATGTGCCTTACTGCATATGCCACTTTTTGCCTCTATAACAACATCAACTACTACCTCATACATATACTGTGTACATTGACTCATACGCTGCTTTGCCACTTTGCAAATGNAGTTCCACTGGAAGTCCCGGTCATGAAAACAAACAGTCACCAACCTTTCACCAAATGTCTTGATGGGAGAGCCATTAGCTGCGGTTAGCAATGGGCCGTAGCCTTCTGCTAACCTGTCGGAGCCGGTCGGGGGAACGAGGCTCTTCTGCGAACCAGAGTCCACCAGGAACCGCCTCCCCGACCTCGAGTCTTCGATGAAAAGCAGCCTTTCCTTGTCGCCAATGGTCGCGGCTGCTAGCGGGAGCTGGTGTTGTCGTTTCCCTGTGGCTTGAAGCTGCACGGCGGGATGCACCGTCGTGCTTTGGCGCCAAAACAGTGGTGATAGAAACAAAGGGCGGTGGCGGCTCCTTTACGCCCGCGGAAAGTCCTTGCCACCACAAACGGCTCGTCCGGCTCTGAAGGTGTTGGCTGAAGCTCGGAATGTGCTGCCGGAGATCCAGGAACCGCCGCCTGGACTGCAAAGGTCCTCGTGGCCAGGAGGATGCGGTCGGCTTCCTCCGCGAGCGAGCGGTAGTCTTTCTGCTGCAGCAGTGGAGAGTTGGCCAGGATAGCGCGCACCGGAGCCGGGAGCTGGCTGAGGAAAAGGTGGATGAAGAGGAACCCACCGTCGTCTGATCCCAGCAGGGACAACATGCTCTCCATAAGCTCGAGAGCCGTGTCATCGCCCAAGCTGGAGAGGGAAAAAAGTTTCTCAGTGCGCTCTGCGTCAGAGAGTGAGTAGCGCTGCAGGAGGAGCTGCTTGAGAGCGGTGTACTTTCCGTGTGCCGGAGGGTCTCGGAGCAGGCTCATTGCTCGCCGGGTGGACAGCGGATCCAGCGAGGCGACCACATAGTGGTATTTTGTGTCGTCAGATGAAATCCCACGCAGAGCAAATTGTGCTTCAATGTGGACGAACCATGAAGGAGGATCATGCAGCCAGAAGTCCGGGATTTTAACGGCCACCGAAAAGGCAAGCGGGGCGGCCGGTGGAGGTTCCACAGCAGCAGACCTCAGAGAAGAGCTGGCTCCATCTTCAGAACTCGACATGTTCGGTTCGCGGGGTCACCAGTGTGGTGGAGTGGAAAAGACGACACCGGATCTGTACGTAGGACTTCACTTTATTCAACTCCAACACCAACTAACTCGGTAAGCGACAAAACCGCGCCTTACACATAAAACCTTTTCACAATAAGACTTCCTGTCCTCGGTATACAACATCGTGTCCTCTGGGTGTGAGTAACGTCCCCTAGTGGTCCGCCACAACAGCGCACCTGGTGCCCAAAACTTCAGCCACCAAGCCCACGCTACCCAGCAAACAATGTCATTTTTCAGCAGTGCAGCTGGAAAAGATCTACAGCGCACAGTGCCTTGCAGCCCGTGCGCTCAACACGGCCTCAATGCTGCAAGCGTACCAGGCAGAAAAGCTGCAGGAACTGCAGGAGGCCACCAACTCAATGAAAAAGATGGCAGAACCGCTGGAAGAGGCCCGTAGGACGGCAGACTTTATTCTCCGCCTGTCGGGCACAGCAGCAATCGCTCTGGGTAAAAGCATGGCTGAAGCGGTTGTCGCACAGCGACACCTGTGGCTCACCCTCACCGAACTACCAGAGAATCAGCGCTCCACCTTCCTCCAACAAGCAGTTGAACCCACGGGCCTGTTTGGAGGAGCTCTGGAGAAGATCCAGAACCGATGTGACCTGAGGAGAAAACAAGAGTAAGCCCTACGTGAAGGAATGCAGAGACGGCATTACTCCCAAGCCAGGGACTCCAGCAGTCACAGGAGCGCGCCTTCACGGCAACATTCTCTCCCCTGACGTCCCGCAATCAAGAGACCCACACTTGAGGCTGAACAGTGGGCGACGTCCACAGCGGAGCAGCACGGACGCCCCCCTCCCGGACAACAGGCATGGTCAAAACACTGCTTCGTTCCGAGGCAGGCCGGACAGCCCAGAACCTCCTCAGCAGTGAGAGAGAGGAAACAGAAGTCAGCCTAAAGGCTCCAGTATAGCTCTGCGTTCGGCCGAACGCCGCTCGACGCCATTCGAACGCAGCGGCACAAGCCTTTGAACGCGGGCGCGAACGCGCCAAGCTCAAATTTTACGACCGCGAGCGCAAGCGCTTTGTCTCACAATAAACTGCCCGGCGCCGGACTGTTTTGTATGTGACACAAATGGATTAAATTCCCCTTCTTCATCCCTGATCTGGCCTTTTCTTTTGTTTTTTTTTTTGCCAAAAGTCAAGTGATCGCTTCCTCCTCCACTGACTCCATGTCTGAAATGATGAGGAAATGAATGAATTTGTCACGAGCGAATTAAACTCATGTCCAACGTGGCTGCGCCAGGTTCTACAGATTTCCTGGTGTTCTGGTGTGCTGGACCAGCGCTCCCTGTTTTTATTTTATTTTTTAGAACTTTTTAATAACATATAAACACAGAACACCGCAGCGGTTGCAGCCAGAGCCAGCTGCTGGCTCGTGCCTTTTTTTCCCCCACCCGACCTGTCAATCAATTCAGTAGGCGTGTCAGCAAATGACCAATCAGCGACCTCAATTTGTCCCGTAGGTAAACGCTCTGCCCTGCTGTTGCTCAAATGACATCAAGTATTTGGAGCGAAAACGCGAGCATTAACGCGAGAACGAACGCAGAGCTATACTATGAACTGCCTGCGCACAGCACGCGCGCGTAGAGCGGCATTCGGCCGAACGCAGAGCTATACTGCGGCCTTAACCCTGCAGCTGTTTCCAGAACATTCAGAGCTCTTCCACCCACCTGGCAAACGGAAAGCCTCTCAGTTTTTACCCATGTAGGAGTTCAAGAAACGCCGGTTGAAGGGACAGAAATGTTGGTTGACACACAAAACATACTCCCCTGTTTGTGCAATAAAAATAAATTGTTGTCCTCGAACAATAATAAAAGCACACAGTGTTCAAACTGCTCTGTGTCACGAGTCAGAATTAAAGGGAGAGTTCAACCATTTTTTCATGAAACAAAGGTCAATAAAGAGGCCGGAGCACCATCTCACGCAGGCAGGCCCTCCGTTTCTATAAAAAAAACAACTAAAAATTGTGGTACAGGATTAATTTTATTATCCTATGTGCAGAAAGGGGGAGGAGGTGAAAAGTTCAATAACCACAGGAAGGACTTTGTGCTGTTCTGCAGTATATCCAATGTTCAATGTCATGTATTTACTTTCAGTATCAATTTGTTTATGTTTGTTTATGTTTATGTTTATTAAACACAATTTATCGTAGACACAAACATAAAGCAAACAAGCAACTTGATTCACTTATATTTTTCTGACAGGACGTTTGTTTATTGCATCAAAAGCACACAAATTGAAATAGCTTGAAGTTTGAGGCTTCTGTTATCAAGTCAGTTGTAATTGAAGCAAAATAAAGCTGCAAAGCTGAATTTATTGTCACTTTAAGGTAAAAAAAATATATAATAAAACACCAATTTGATTCTAAAAGACACTTCTTGATAAGCTGTTAGATAATAATGATTACTGGTAAAATATTAAGTTAAAATAAAAAGCTGGAAACTACAATAAGTCAGAGTCAGAGAATCTTTATTGTCATTTGCACCGCATGTGGCCGTGATGAAATGAGATTATGTACACAGGGTCCCAGTTACATCCAACAATAAAAAGTAAAAGAAAAACAGTAATAAGATCTAAGATATGAACTAAGAAAAACATCAACTAAAAATACACTAAGCACTAATGTAATAGAAAAACATCATTACAAACAGCAGCACGAACATGAGTCTGTATGAGCAGATGGTCACGAATGAACACAGCAACATGAAACAGATCAGCATCAGCATGTTGTGATATTTTCGCAGTGATTATTCTGGTTATTTATTCATGAGTCTAACAGCCTCAGGGTAGAAGCTGTTCCTCAGTCTAGTGGTTCTACACTTGATGCTCCTCAACCTCCGTCCTGAGTGGAGTGGGGCAAAGAGTGTGTGTGCTGGGTGAGTGGGGTCTTTCATGATGCAAGTGGCTCTCTTCCTGCATCTGGAGGTGTAGATGTCTGTGATGGTGGGGAGACTGACTCCAACAGACTTCTGTGCAGCCTTCACCACTCTCTGCAGAGCTTTTCTTTCTGCAGCTGTGCAGCTTCCATGCAACACGTTGATGCTGGAGCACAGGATGCTCTCCACTGCGCACAATAAGGAGTCATTCATACAGGTCAAAAAGGCGTTCAATACAAGATCAACTGGACTTTATTTGTGTATTGAACGCCTTTTTGATTTTATCATGTCCTGGACGACTGAGAATCTTCACCAGCATATTCATACAGGTCTCTCTTGTAAACGAGTCCTCGAGGCTCAATGGGATTAACCTGCCTAAATAAAGGTTGAATTAAAAAAAATCCACAACATTAGTTTTCTGGGGCATGCAGAACATATGCTTTAATCACATTTTGAATATAGTGAAGTGGGTATATTACAGATTTTCCTCAAAGTGGGATCTCAGCTAATCAAAAGTTCGAATGGATCTTTTTATTTTATTATTAAAAATGGTGCTGTTTGTTTTTAAATGTAGTTAAATGATAATTCAAAGAAAAATGTATGGGTGAAGAAATGCTATTATTCATATTTTATTACAATTTTTAAATAATTATCAAGTTACTCTTGCAACACAAGTGAATGGCTAAAAACACATTGTTCATTTACAATGGACCCCTTTGAGCAACCGAACTGTGTCCCAGCACTCCACCGTCCAGCAGACGACTCTGTCTTCTTCATGCTCACCTGCAGCGTGAACAAAGTGACCTTATAGTACAGTGTCCTTCCCTCCTGTCTTTTTGTTCATCACTTCACCGCTCACCTGTCCAATAAGCCCGTCTGTCCTGCCCCTCCCAGTGGCCTTTACCCTTCCCTGTCCCTTGACTTCCCTCCCTAGTCTTTTCCTAACTTCTTCTTGCCTATTGATGACATCAGATATCCATGCTCCGATTTCATCCTCTCATCATGACATCCATTAAAGTGGTGCTGGGCCCTGGGCCCCCGCTGGCCCGACAGCACATTAGTCCTCGGCCCATTGAACGCCAACAAGGACCGGCTCTGAATTATTGATACAGACACAACTAATGAGGAAACCCTATCTCAGCTGTTTTACGGACACACAAACAAGCACACACAAATCCTCACGGAGAACTTCCCCACACCTTTACTGATGATTATTATTCTGTTGTGTGCCATTTCCAAAAACTAACATTCCCACAGCACTTGGTCTGCAGACAGTCATGCTTTGGGGTTGTGGTTGATACAAGGCTTTATTTCTTTTCTAAAGTGTTTGGTTTTCTGTTTGAAAAGTATTTGTGTGATGGATTCATGATTGGCATACATATGTGTTATAAGAGTGTTTGGTCTTAGTTGTGTCATTGTTCGCCTCCATGGGATTCATAAAACCAGCAGCTTTTTGTCAGAGGACTTTACTCTGAGTGTGAGTGGGTGATAGTGACATTAAAGTCTTGCTAATGTCTATATGTTGGCGTGTATGCTGTGAGGCTGCTGCACAGAGAGGTGCTGGAGGTGTCAGCGAGCCTCTTTAGTATTCACTTCAACACTCTTTGACTCACAGCCTGAGAGCGGGAGAACGAAGTGGGAGGGGAGAGATAAAACAGAAAAAACAGGGAACGAGAAAGCAGGACAAGGAAGGGCTCCATGAACATCAGGCAGCGGGCGCTGTAGCCCCAGGCTCACGTCGTTCTTTCTGTATGTTTGCAAGCTTCCAAGGGGGATTAATTTTTTTGACAGTTTTGTTAAGCCCCCCTCTGAAACGCTGAGCTTCTCAATAACACCGTGTGATTTTAAAAATGCATCTCTTTGTGACGCCCCGTTCAAAAACTGGAAGCAGGGACATGACAGCACACATTTCCAAGTGGCTTCTTGGTGTGGGGGGAAATGGACCAAGCAGGCTGTGAAGCTCCTTTTCAATTAGTGACTGGTCCCCAGCTTAATTCGTCTCCTTCGTTAAACGACCTGTCGGTTTTTGTCTCAGTCTTCTGTCCTTCTGGTTGTCTCTTCTTGTCACTCCACGTCTTTTCATCCCTCTGTCAGTTTGTATTTAGTTTAATCTCTACCCCCTCCCTTTTTCTGTTTCCTCTGCGTTGTCGCTTTCCATTCTGTCTCCCTGTTCTGCCCTGCAGACCCCTTTTTAACCACAGTCCTTTCCCGCTCTAAATTTCATCCATTTGATGAAAACACAGATACAATTTGAGAGTTTGCTTGAGAGGGACGTGAGATGGAAAAAGAGAAGGGCAAAGCCACACCGATAAAAGGTTAATCCTCTAACAAGTCCACATACGTGCAGAGTCAAAGGACAGAGAGCGAGAGCAAGAAGGGGGAGGGAATAAACAACAAGTGCAATAGGCAGATGTGGTAATCAGGCTTGGTGAGGGGGAGAGAAATGTGCAAAACCAGAGGGAGAAACAGAGGTTGGGCAGACAGCATTTGCAGTTAAGCCCTGTCTCTCCTACATGACTTCCACTCTGCATGATGACAAGTGTCTGCCGCTGCTCCCATTGGCCAAGTCTGCCACCAATCAGAGTGGAGGCATGTAAGGTGCCTTTAGGTTACATACCCAACCCCAAAACCCAAGAAGCTAGGAGAGCGAGGAAGTCAGAGTGGGGAGAGAGGGAGTGCAGGAACCCAAAGCAGATGCTGACTTCACAGCGCTCTGAAGACCCTCCACAGGAAGCTTCCTGTGAAGTGATGCAGCTGGAAGAAAACTGCATGTCTGCTGTTTACTGGAGACCACTGCATTTCCTGGCTGCTGTGGGGTAGAAGATCCTGGCGCTGTAGCTTCCCCTCAGTGATTGGCTGTCACACTTTAGGCTCCCCCCTTCCCTCTTTTTTTGCTTCTATTCTCCCTCTCTCCCTCCCCTGCTTCCAACCACCTGCATTCTGTCTTCAGGCTTACCTGAGCCACCACTGCAGAAACACTGGACCTCCCTCCTCCTCCTGACACACACACACTATCTCTCTTTCACACACACTCAGAGTTTTTCACCTGGAGAGGACAGGCGTAAAGGGACGACATGTGCAGCAGCAGCAGTCTCTCTTCACATCCAGCACTGCCTCTCTGAGTTGCCTCTTTCTGGAGAGTGACGAGGAACTCTGAATTTCTGGAGCCATTGTTGTCTCTTGGCAGGAGAGACGGGGGGCCAGTGAGGGAACACTTGTCAACCCAGGGACACCAAAGGCGACACACAACATGATTTTGGGTGAGTTGTCACTTCTTGGTGCATGGGATTTTGGAGAGGTCATCCGTGTCGCTGTCTCACTAATCCCTACTTAAACTTGGCCACCAGCAGCTCTTGATTAACTGTCTGATCTGGTCAGTGCCGAAAGCGCCGATGCACCTTGCAATCGGGTGTGCAAGAGTGTGCCATTGGAGGGGCAGGTGTGAGGGATGTCAGTGAAGGTCAAAGTGTTTGGTGTACCGTTATGGTCTGTTTGGTCACATGACAAGACTCCACCATTCCTGTGTTCTGCCAGAGGAAATGGTTTTGTCTAACTTTTACTGATAAGTGGTGTCATGCAGATTCATACAAATATTCAGCGTTGACTTCATCCTTAATGTTAACCCTTCAGTCATCAGAATACCAGTTAAACAAACGACTTTTTGAAAAGGAAAAAGATTCAGTCTTCAGCATGAATGGTACAGTTTTTTGTTTCATACATTGTTGCTCTGGTCTGAGTCAGCTTGCTGGTAATTTCTCTTGGTATGCCGGTCACATCGGGGCCATGCTTGAGAGATGGATTTCTGTGCGCGCTATGTACCGGTAGTCAACTGTGAATTTGTGAATGTTTTAAGGAGACAGTGTTTTGGTTATGGTGAGTGTTTTTGTTCTAAACATGTGTGTGTGTGTGTGTGTGTGTGAGTGTTACTATGTGCTCTGAAGGAGAGGCCACTTTGTGTTAACGCATGCCTGGACTGATCCAGGCGCAGCTCTGCTTCTCTGCCCACCCGGCAGGCATGTTTTTTAACCAGACATCTTTAATCATTACAGGCAGTTCTGCAGTCTTGGCTGTGAGAGTTGGAACTATGTACACAAAGTTAACAGCTCTGAGCATGAAGTTAGTATCTCTTTACACGACTTTTAAACAAAGATCTTACTCTCCGACGCTTGTTTCTGAAATAAAAAATAAAACCGAGTTTTCTCTCTGTTGGTTCTTGATTTTTGCTGCTGGTCAAAAGGGAACATTTTTCTGATGTAAGCGTCGCGTAGCAGTCAGACAAGTACTGTCATGATCAGGCTGCAGGTGGTAACAGCTGCCTTAAATGACATTTGGTCTGGATGTGTTAACAACCCCACCACTTTAATGGTTTTAGCTTAGGGTACTCATTACATTGTCAAGTTTGACTGTTAAAAGATGTGGCAGAAGGAACAAAGTCAGAAATTTGTCTTCTAATTTATGTTTTTGTGTATCCAAACTGAATGCTGTCAGTCCTAATGCATTCACAGCAAAAATAATCATTAATAAAATGCTATTCTTGTTGCGTTCAATGAGTTTTCCAAAAGCTATCCATTTTCATCTTCAAAAGCAGCTGATCTTAACTTTTATCATTTAGTCACTCATGCGTCTTCTATTATTTCTTTGCAAACACTGAGTTGATCTATCCACTAACATACTGCTCAACTGGCTTGACGTTGCAGCTTCAGGGTGATTCAACATTTTCTTCTTTCCTCTTCTGAAAAGGATAATGTCATTGCAATGACCTTTACAGTTCCGCCGCGTGTTAATCTCAAGCTCCAATCAGCTAATTTCCCGATTGAGCCTGCTGATATCAATCGTTCTGCTTGCGATAACATATCCAAGGCAAATGGAGCACAAGCTGTTTAAAAATCCTGATATGAAATTCGTGTTTGGCATATTTATGGTAGTAAGATGCTGATGTAAAGTGCATGCATCACCAACCCTGCCTGCATAGCTGTCAGCCTTTATTCCATCCTTTGTTTCCCTGACCTTGAGAAAACATCTTTAGCATACCATTACCCTGTCCCTGTGTTACAATCACAAGTCAGTGGTGACAAACATTGTAGGCTGCTGGGAGCCATGACAGTTCTGATACAGATCATGATTACAGTATTTGGTTATACAGTGAGCTTCATTCAAAGCAACCGTCTTCTAGTCCATACGTCCATTCATGGTGCTTTCACCATTCCACAGTAGACAACATGTATTTTGTTGGCATACAACCTTTCAGATGACTTCACGATCTGTTGACGAGCAGTCCTAAATTAATAGTTCAGACCTTTTTAAGTATGGTTCTGAGGAAAAATTATAAACAATCAAGGCCTTTTTTGTTTTAGATATTTTTTTAAATACCTCAGTTTAGAGAAGTTATTGACACATTTGTATTGTTAGTTTTCTCAGAGTGTGATTAACTGCAACGCAGGAAGACTCAAGAGACTGAAGGTAAGGAATAACAAGTTATTTACCATATTTATAGGAGCTGGACTTGGGAGAAAGCGGGTAAGTACCAGTATCTGTGGAAGCAGAAAGATGGTGTTTTCTTTAAGGCAGAGCATCTTCTGGGAGGTTTGCATATTAAACAGAGGAGGCTTACCAGTACTCTTTATGTGCATACTCTTTATATAGAGTATGTGTTCAGGCTTAGCCTGGTTTAAACCAGACCCTTGTCCTTCACTTCGCTTTGGACTAGGGTCTGGCATCTCTGCCATAGACAACGATTTCTCCTGGAGATTTTTGAATGGACCAATCAGAGAACAGGAGGCAGAGTTTTGTTAGTTTAGTCTGGTGAGGTCCAGGCTATCAGATAAATTGCTCAGAAACCACTCGGTGGATATTTTTTCTGCCACCAGTGTGTAATTATATGTCTTTAATTTACTGACTGTTGGCCTAGATGAAACATTTGAGATAAAATTCGATTTTTTATCATTTATTTTCGTAGCGCACCCGAGGCTGTTTGGAAAATATCAAACCGAAACTATTTAATATCCAGCAGATTTGACCATTTCGTGAATTGATTTAGGAACTGTTAAGCTCAGGAACACTTCTGATATAACGTCAGCTGTGAAATATATTTTTTCTCAGCAGAGAAATAATAGTTTTTTACCTTGTTTTGATGAAAATTCGTTCGTGGCGGCAGCCATTTTGAATGACGACGTCAGTCGACATCGTTCAAAACTCCGCCTTCTGCTCTCTGATTGCTCAGGAACACTTCTGATATAACGTCAGCTATGAAATATATTTTTTCTCAGCAGAGAAATAATAGTTTTTTACCTTGTTTTATTGAAAATTCCTTCGTGGCGGCAGCCATTTTGAATGACGACGTCAGTCGACGTCGTTCAAAACTCCGCCTTCTGCTCTCTGATTGGTCCGAACAAAAATCTACCGGAGAAATCCTTGTGGGTGGGTGCAGTCCCAGACTGTGCAGTGAAGGGAAATGAGAATTGAGCGGAGCTGTGCAGGAAGGCGAGGGCCAGGCTAGTTCAGGCTTGGAGAGGACAGTAAGATTCCAGGTAGATGAGATTCACAGGTTGGTGTGTGAGAGTGGCAGATCAAACCAGGACAGAAAGGTAAGTGAGAGATCTTTCCAGGTCTGTATAAAGAGGGTTAGTTTGAGGGTGATGGTCGGTAAACTCAGATTGGAGGACGAAGGTAAATCTCAAACTTGAAGAACACAGATTCCCAATGAAAGGATGAGCACAAGAAAAACAGGAAAAATTCATAATATTTTACAAAGTAAATTGCCCTAACTCTGGCCGCTCACTAAATCCCAGAGTGGACAATGTCTCTGCGTCATACTCTGGCAGTCTTGGTCCTTAAATACAGCAATGGGGTTCATTAGAGAAATGAGAGGAGAAGAGAACTCTTCCCTGCTGCTCAGGTGCTGCAAACAGGAGATGCAGAGACAAACAGTACTGGAATCTCTACAGTTACCATGCTGACGTCAGTCAGTCCGAGTGGTGCAAACACCAGAGTGAATTGCTACACAACTCCAATCTCACAAATTTTATGACACTTCATTGATACGATGTTTTATAAACCTTTACATTGTCATCGGTTTTGCATTACACTTTTTAATTAGAACTCTTTGGGTGCTTACAAGTGCAAATAGCACCAGCAAATTGCTGTAGCACATTTTGTGAGAATGTCAGGTTGTTTCTGCAGGAAAGGTTAAGTAATGCAAAGCCAATAGCAGTGCAAACTTTTGTATAGTGGTTCAAAGAGTTTTTTTTTTTTTTTACAATAGGTAAGATATTAATTGTTATAACTTTCCAGAAAACCCCATTTCAAAATGTTAAAACTATTGCTTTTTTCTGTCAGATGCCTTTACCAAGTTCTTGGTTTGAAATTCTAATGTGGATGAATGAATCAAATCCTCAGAAGATCACTTTCCTGACACACAATGTGCCGGGTCACGGCTGGCTACCTAGAGTTTCTGCTGAAATATCTTTTTGTAAGCTTCGTCTCAAAGCGTTTTGGTGGCACCTCATCCATGTCAAGATTAGTTCCTGTTTGAATAACGTTCATGTCATATTTGTTCGGACTATTTGAATCCAAGCTGACCTCAGGGCTTTGCAGTCTGTCTTCTTGCCTTTGTGTATGTGCACCCATCCAGAACTCATCTGTCTTCATAAAGTCTGTCTTTCTCTGTTGACCTTCCTGCACAGCTACGGCTCATTCTGTTCACCTTTCCTCCAGCTCAGTGTCCTCTAACAGTCTGCACACACTCACCTGCCTGCAGAGGTCAAATTAAAAACATCCATGTTTTGGAAAGCCTACGTCTGAGCAAGTCAGCAGTTTGGCCTCCATGTTTTCATTACCACTCGACTTGTAATCATAACTTTTAATGAGCCAGATGTTTTGGTTGGCATGGCACAATCCATCACATTAAATCAAATTGCTTGAGATAAAACTGTAAAGCTTCGATGCACTGTAGTGTAAGGTGGATGTGAGACTTGAACTTAAAAACAACAAAATACAAAACGAAACTCAAGGACTCAAGGAACATGACGCACAATCCCAACAAGTATGTTTTGGTATTTATTTTAAATGCCTTATACTCTTTTCTTCTCCACTGTTCTGTTGAAACTGTTGCTGTTGTGTTTTGTAACTTTATGTTCCTTGGTTGCTATTGGTTGTTTTAGCACAATGTATGGTGAGCTGCTCCAAAGGTTCAACCCAGATGACTTTTCATTACTTAGTCCAATGATTGTCATGTAAATTGGTCTCCTGTTCTAGGTTAGGCCTGGGATGGACTGGCGACTTGTCCAGGGTGCTGCCTCTCACATAGTGACTGCTGGGTATAGATACCAGTGACACAGTAAAGATAATGGATGGACAGATGGATCCTAGGTTTGACCTAAAGTGTGAGATGAATGTGAAAAGCATCTGAATAGACATGTGGAGCAGTGGTACTCTGAGAAGCAGAGCAAGAATCTGTTCTCTTATTTCTGGTTCGGTCCAGGTTTGTGGAGATCCTTCCTCAGTCAAAAAGCCATTATAACAGGTCTCTTTTCCTTTCCCGCCCTTTGCTCCTCGCTATTGCTCCATTTGTTTATGCTGGAGTGACTATGTGTCAGCAGGCTGTCAATACCGTCTGTAAGAGACTCTAATGAATAGGCCTGTTATTGGACTGGTGGGAAGGCAACCTATTGTGTCCGTGAGAGCATCTGTGCATGCGTGTGGCCTGTCGCTGTGTGCAGCACTGCAGAGCAGAGGTAGGTGGAGGTATCTGCTACTTTGACTTCCAACAGCTCCATCACCCTGTCCGCAGTGCCCTCTGTCAAAGACCATTGACTAAAAGAAGGTGTCGCAGAGAGTTTAGACACCTCCTATAATTGAATTAATGGCATGGGGTCTATTTTTTGAATAAAAACACTGGATTTAAATGTGGCAGGGCTTTGGGCATGAGCACAAACCTGTAAATAAACACGTTGTTTACTCAGAGCAGAGCAGGAACCTGCTATAGAACCAGAAGCCATCGCTGCTGCTGCTGCACGCTGAATCACAACGATGCTCCTGATGCGATTATTGCCACTTTAGTGCATTCACAACTTACTTACCACGAGTCCAGGGGCCACATGACAACAGTTCATACCTGGAGAATGTGCAGCACTCTCAGCGAGTCTGATCACAAAGTGGAAAAGAGAAGCTGAATATTTCTGATGCTGCAGCTCCATACTGTTTTAAAGCAGCACTGTTGTCTCAGTCATATACAAACTATAATGTATTTGTACTGAGACCATCCCTGGGACAAACATGGAACCACCTTTCCTAAAGAATGCACATTTAAATGCGTTTTAGAGAATATTATTCTAGAAAAATAAAACCTGATCATTATAGTTTTTAAAACAAAACAATTTATTTTCAAAAAGTCGCAAAAATACTTGGTTGTTTTAGTCATTCCCCCCTAAAATGTTTGAACAAACAAAAGCAGATAGTTGTAAAAGGAAAAAAACAGAGTAAACAGGCATCAACGCAGAAGAATTAAAAGCTTGTAGCATTTCAGAAAAGAAATGAAGAACATTAAATTAGAAGAAATTGACAGCAACAAAAGTCAGTGTTTATGACTTAATTGTTTGAAATGCAATTTTAAAAAGTTCATACATAAATCTAGAACAATACCAGAAGAAAACAAGTTTTCTGTGGGCTAAAGAGAAGCAGCCACACACTGTGGGGGAATAAATCTGATGTGAGCAAAGAGATGTTGCTAAATGTTTTCACTTGCAGGCTCATTAAAACAAAGATGACTGACCGAAGAACATTTCTATTTTATTTCATGTCGCTTAGAGCCAATCGATAAAACAAAATACGAAATGTAAAGTATTACAAATCAGCTGTTCAATGCCATTTCATTACTTTAGGACATTTTTAAAACAAAATTGCAGATTAAAGAGCAATGCTTCCATATATTTTCCAGGGTTTGCACTTTTTTCATTATATTCCATCTATTTCTTGATTGCCAATTGTTTTAACCAACTCGATTTTTGGATGTTTTTTTTGTTGTTGCAAAGATTTTGTTTTCACATTTTCTCGTATCAGTTTTGCAAAATGAATTAGATGCACGATGTCATAATTAAACTGTCATAACAAAAAAAATCTACAAACTTTTTGTTTGAGTCACATTTTACTTGTGAAATAATTATGACTTATGCATTATTTAATTGTATCATTCAGTCAGAATCACAGTGGGGCTTCATATCTTAGTGCTAAGAGTTTGTTCAGTAACATAATGAAAATGTAAATTCTAGTCAAGGGCAGGAAATGTTAAGCAAAGCTAACGCTAAGCGGCGATAGATGTTGCATTAATCAACCCGACTTTATTTGAGGCATTCCAGAAGAGATGCAAGGGGAGCAGAAGGAGAGAAAGACAAACTGATAAAACAGAATGAACAGTGTCCTCATGGAAGAGGACGAGCTCCCTCCTTCTCTGGGGACTGAAGGAGGAAATTCGTCTGACTGCATTTGAGATAGTGTTTCACACAAAGCCTGAAAGAGAAATCAATTCTCCTTGAATTGCGCCAAGGTCAATTCATGGGGACAGAGCTAAGAGGAAGCTATGAGATGAAGGCTTTAGTTTATGAAGTTACAATAAGATACCTGGGAGGGAGATATTTATATAAAAAAACAATAGAGTAAGATGAGAAAGACTGGGTATGAGGTTGTTGGGGATATTTTGGTGACAGTGGCTTCAGGGATTAACTGATGCTTTTGTTTGACAGCTTGCCTTCAGCTGCTTTCTTTGTACATGTATTATGTTTTACTCATGCAAAGATGATATGTGAGCTGCACATCTGACACACATGTCACCTCATTGCTCAGTCTTAACTCTGCTTGCCGCACAGCACAACCTCATCCATTCAAGCAACGCTCGTTTAACTTCACTGCACAAAAACTGACAACTTTCTGTTTTCAGAAAATCTCAAGTCTTTGCTTTTAACGCCTCGTGTTACATGAACGGTTCGAGGCTGGTGAAGTCTCCACATTTCTCCTGCTCATTCTCTCGTCAGTTTTAATAGTTTGTACTGCAGCTGATGGGATGGAGATGAAAAGGTGAGCAGCCCTCCGAGGTGACTTGTCCACTGATAGTGGCTGCAGCTACAGCAGCTGGGATCTGAGCAGGACCACGGGCCTGGGTGAGAGCCGGGGAAGCCTCCTTTGTTGGTAGTTATTGGATCCGTGTGGCACAGGGCTTAACACAGGCGTCTGGTATGCACACCTGTCTCTGCAACAACTTCTCTGCTGAATAGGTGGCCCTACTCCCGCGTTAGAGGGAGGGGGCAGAAGGAGTTCTGCCAGGACTTGTATCACAGCTCCTTGCCACTGCCTGGAGGGAGCAGGGGGAGGAGGAGGAAGGGAGGGAGGACTGGGAGGGCAAGGTGTCATAGGTGTGGATTAGAAGGCTGTCAGGGGCACAGGGGTAATGAGGTGTCTGAGGTCATTCATTTGTTTCTACATTTGTTGTTATTGTGTCTGACACGGGGTGCTCTAATACAAATGAGGGGAGATAAATTAAAGCAGTGGTTCATCTCTTTTTCGTTGACTTCAGTTTTACATTACCTGGTTATGCACATTGAATTTTATGATTAGTCACGAGCATGTGCAACCTTGCACACCTCTGGCTGTAATATCATAAAGTTTCTGCTAGAATAACTGCACTTTGAGAAACTGATGGCAATGTAGAGGTTCATATATTAGTATTTGTATATACTGTATATATATANGTGGAAAAGGAGATGCGGCTTTCATCTGGGGAGACTTAACAAGACTGAAGTAGAAAATTACAGAGAAAAAAAAAATGGAATGACCAAGCTGAGTGGAAAAAGCATCATCAAGGTAAAGGTGAAGTGGAGGAGGAAAAAACCTTAAAGTACAAAAGAAAAAAGAAAAAACGAGTAACTCAAAGGGAGACATTTACAGGCAGACACATAAAGTCAGCGGTGAATAGGAAGGGTGTGTCAACTCACTAATGACCTTAAATTAACAGACCCAGTGGCATTTCCCACAAGGCATTGTGTTTACACTTCCTGGTGCTGATAAAAGAGAAGTGGATGCTGACTTCTGATGGAAGAGGAAATGCTGTTTTAAAAAAAATGCCCTTGTAGGGAAAACCCATCAGAGAAGGAATTACGTTCAAAGGTTTGACTCATCGCTCAGTTATCGGTACTTTGACATGATGAGTCCAAGGATGAGGAGGAAATTATGGAAAATTTGAACCTGTAGCCTCAAAATTACAAGACTGTGACACTGACCACCGAGCTATTACAACCCCGTAATAATAATTAATATTATTATATGATAAACAGCAACATCAATAAAAAAAAACTAGCCTGATTTTAAATGGTTGATGTTTAGAAATCCTGGCACATACAATTTGAAAGTTAAACATAAGAAAAACAATTATGGATGTTATATAAAAGCCACTGTAGCTTCATGAACAAAAATTATTTCCAAGACAATAAAAAATCACCAATTATCATTTTTTTGACTCATACTTAAAGAACATCCACAGACCCAGTTTCAGGAAATTAACATGCTACTTCAATGCATATATATATATTACCCTGATGCATGCTCAATAATCCAGGTAGAAAAATCTAAAAAAGCTAAGTATGGTCCTCTGGACATTCAAAAATTAAGAACTATATAAGTATAGTAATAAGTACCGGTATAAGTGAAAACTATATAAGTAAGCTCCATTTACCATTTACCAATTGTTGTTTTCTCTGAAAATCCTTTTTTTTTTTTTGGCTTTGTTTTGTTTTGTTTTTTGAATGTCCAGAGGACCAGACTTAGCTTTGTTAGACTTACTGTATATTTATAATTCTTATCTACTTATTCTAATTTCCTTTAGTATGTTAAAAACTTATGAGGGAAAACATCAGCTGCTAAGAAGTACCAGTAGATTCACTTTGTGAATTTTAGCTTTGTAAATATTTGTGGCTCATTTGATTCATTTGTTTTCTTGAAAGTCGGTGAAGAACCCCTCTATGTGGAAAAAAAACACACGTAGCGAACATGACGTGATTACTTTGTTTGTTCAGAACATGATGAAAGGAAAGAGCCACACACTGAAAGCAGAGGAAGAACATTATCTGGAAACACGTCTGCTCTGAAACAACAGCCACATTCCAGTGAGCAGGGAATGTGTCAAGATTTAGTGAAGAGGCTGGACCAATCAAATCAGTTTATTTGCATTGTGCTATTTTGACACCGCAAACTGTGCGTTGCTTCAATCACACACAAAGCAACATGAGAACGATGTTCAGTGCATTATGATGTGACGGATGTATCCCGTCAATGTTATTGTTCCCTCTGAATTATTAGCGTTAGAGTCAAATTTGTGTTTTGGTGCAACAAAAGACAACAAATGCTTATTTAGTTGTATGACATGCACAATACTTCACCTCACAGGAAACCAAACATGATTAATAAATTTAGGCATGGCAAACTGCCTGGTGAGCTCAGACAACATCATAATAATTTATCAGTTTGAGTTTTGCGGCTTTTGTCCATTTTACTATACTTATAGTTTGCCCGCCATTATGTGTGTATTTGCCATGTTAGTAAAATAACTCATTACCCTGGACAGAGTTTGATGAAACTTTCAGAGCTGAACCACTGGATGTACATATAAAACAAATGAACTTTTAGAGTCAACTCATTTTAAGAAGACTGCCACGGCTAACTTTAATTTAACAAATACAAATTATTTCTTAATGTTTGCACAAATAATGGTTTAAATTTTGTGGGAGTAGCGAAGAGTCGTTCACAACACACATTCTGAGCACTTGCAGATCACATGAGATTATGCAATATGATGATATTATAATGAGATCAAAATGTAACAGAAAACATAAAATGATCATAACTTCCTTTGAGCAACGCCATAGATTTTAATCTTCATTGCAATCATCACCAGAGAAAACTGAAAGTTATGCACCATAACTCATGTTCCCTGAAGGAAGGGAACAAGGTGCAACACTACTGCTATGGGAAACTGCGCCCCCGCGCGGTTACCTGAAGGAATACACTCACGCCTTTACGGCAGGGGCGTCAGCATCACACCAGAGTCCCCTCCCTCTGGGTATTTATGGGTATTTAAGACGCGGACGCCCATCCTACTTTCTCTAAAATGAACTTCACCGAGCTTTCAGCATTGAAAGGGCCAGGTATGTTGCACCTCGTTCCCTTCCTTCAGGGAACATGAGTTATGGTGCATAACTTTCAGTTCCCTTTCAGTCATGTCTCTCGGTGCAACATATCGCTATGGGAACGTAATTCATTCACGCCCTTGAAATGCTCAGTAAAATGCATGTGAGAACATCTGCCTTAATACGGCAGGCATTTCCCAGCCGCTCTCTACAAGGTATGTAGAGAGCACAGCCTGAGAAGAAAAATGCCACATGTAGAAACATCAGCCTGATGTTACCACTGGACACATAGATGAAAACACCAGCTAGAGACAGCATAAGCGTGCTCCGCTAGTGTGATTACTCATCATCTCCTTTTTCCCTGGAAATCTTGAGAAGCAGGAGGAAAAGAGCAAGGGACCTATTACGCCACTGGCAATCAGATGGCAATGTGGAGGTAGAGAACCCAGTTCAAGCACAGGGTAACCTTCCAGGTCCCCAGGGGAGAAAATTTCATATGTACAAGGGGCACGCACGAGTCCCTCATCTGCTTCTTGAACAGACAACTACCTGTACTAGGACTGTCAAAGAGGCCCATCCTGATGTTGGAGAACTGTCAGAGGAGAGGGGAACCCTTCCACTGAACATCTCCCAAGTAAACATAAACACCAAGGGTGTCCCTTGTGTATGCTGTTGTTGTTGGAAAAAAGACGATCAGGCCTTACCCCCAATTTACACTACATGCGTTCCGTCTCCGGTCCGCTACGGTCCGACCTCCGCAGCAAATATGCACCCATTATAATCAATGAGAGCGTTTACACTGGCTCCGCACGGCGGCGGCGAGCGGACGGCAGTCCGTCAAAATTAGAAACCGATCCTATTTCTGCCGGACGCCGGAGCTGTGCCGGAGTCAACTTTTAAAGATTACGTCGCACCAACAGGAAAAGGAACGAGCACAACATCCGTATTTACAAAATAAAATCACCACGGGCGGACTAATCCTAGCTCTATACGGATTTATTTGTACAAAAATGCTGTCAAACTATCATTTATGACTACGCCTACAAACGCAATACAATAAATAAATAAATTAAAAAAGTATTTTATTCTGAAATGTAATAGATCACATCCTGTCGCTCAAACCATGTCCTGTCGCTCATATCTCAATGCAAAAAACAATCAAACAGCGAGGCAGTCTCTACTGTTGTTCTCCTTCTTCCACCGAATGAATTGTTTTGTTCTGACTTCATTATTTATCACTTGATTTATCGCGCAATATCGCAATTCCCGCGCATGCGTCTCGGAGCGGCGCATCCAGGCGGACCGGACCGGAGCGGAGGTAGTGTAAACTGGACTTTGAGACGCTCAGCTGCGACCTGCGGAGCGGGGCGGAGCGGAGCCGGAACGCATGTAGTGTAAATTCCGGGTCAGGCCCTCAGCCAGTTCCCTTCAGTGACAAGGCTGAAAGCTGCCACAGCTCCGGACGTGGCTGTAGAAGCTGCCCACATGCCTGAGTCAGCAGGTCTCTGTAAGAAGGCAACTGCCATGGTATCCCTGGACATTGAGAAGTAGAGGTCACATTGTGAGCTGGCTCTGCATGGGAACAAGTCCATCGAGGTTCTTCCAAACCGTGACCAGACCTGATCCACGACTCGTGGGTTCAGTCTTCATTCTGATTCCAAAAGAGGCCCTCTTGAGAGGGCATTCACTCCGTAATTCAGTTCACCCGGAACATGAGTCGCCCTGAGCGACAATAATCCTGGAGCGTACCATGTGAGCATCCTCTGTGTCAGGCTGAGGAGGGCTTGGGATCTCATCCCCCCTTCCCAGTTAATGAAGGACACCGTGGTTTTGTTATCTGATTACACCAGGATGTGCTGCCCCGCAATCAGACCTTTACCAAAGAAGTATTTTATTGACAAGAATACGGCCAACAACTCCAGGAAGTTGATGTACAATCTTGCTTCCAGCTCATTCCAGAGGCCTCGGGCATTCTGATTTCTGCAGACTGCCCCCCCCCCATCCTATTTTCGAGGCATCTGTCATGATGACCACATGGGATGACACCCTACCTTACGGGACTCTTTCCGTGAACACAGACAGGTCCCTCCAAGGTTCCAGGGCCCTCAGGCACGCTGAAATGATTCTAAACTTCCCTGCTCACCCAGATGGGGCAGGTCGTGTTTGTTGGCTTAGCCATATTTGCAGGGCCCGCATCTTCAGCAATGCGTGTGGCACACAGGGTATGGCTTCCGCCAAGAGGCCTAAAAGGCATTGGCACGTTTTCAGGGGGATCCGGTGATTCAGTTTAAACTTTGCCAGGCAATGGCGAATCGAGGAAACACGTTCCTCTGAGAGCCATGCTCTGTACTCTGCTCTTGGTGTCAACTTGTACTCCCAGAAATACGGTAATCCGTGATGGGGTCAGGTCACTCCTTTGTAGGTTTATGACAAAACCGAGAGACTCCAGGTGAGAGATCACCTGGGAGAGAAGGGGGGGGTGTCCTTTGATGAACTGCAGCTTGAGCCCACAACACATCCGTTGTGATGACCCATTCGTTTGTCAGACACGCCCTCCAGGCCTGCGCGTGCGCCATGAGCATGGGAGGGATGTCTAGCTGCTGCTTGTCATGTTTGAGTGCAGGAGGGGTGGCCTTCGACCTCTCTCGCATACTCTGGAGCAGGCTGGTCTGCCCAACAGAAGACATCGCAAGATCTGACTGTCTCAGGCAGAACTCGTGTGTCCCACTGCGGTTCATAGTCTGACCTAGTAGTTTGTGTTTCACAAAAGTGGTGAGTCAAGAACCAGGGCAGTCTGTGCTTTGGTACTTTCATTCTTGTATATGCATGAAACAGTGTGTTGTTTTTTTATTACACATATAATAGACGAGTTATGTTTAGTGTGCGCACACATACCACCAGCTCCTTGTAGCGTTTTACAATTGAAGTCTAGGCTCAAAAGGTCATGTTCCCGTACTGCGTGGGCAGGCAAACCTGAAGCCCTGTTCCCATTTTGGGACCAGGCTGCATTCAGTAGTCTGAGACTTTATTGTCGTGTGTGGATGGAAATTTCTCTATTACACAAGGGTCTGAGTGTTCTTGTGTGTTTAAACGTTCCGAACCAGCTAGTCGGTGCTCCTTAAACACAGGTACTGGTGGTAAAAGTTTGGCATTTTCTCTCCCTCTGTGAGTGAGAGCGCCTGTAATGGTGCAGGGGCATCTCATTCCTTTTCTTTTTGTTGGTGGCCCCTTGCAGCTCCTGTAGCTTTTCTGCCTGGTGGACCTGCAGCACCGAGGTCACTCGTCCTTGTCCATCCCACCAGGGTCCCTCGGGCCCTGACATGGTTAACGTCAGAGAGTCATCCATAGCCTCATGGGTGGATAAGCTCTCAGCGTCACGATGTTTCGTCGTGGGCATAGGAAAAACTACCAGGTAGCGCAACTGAACAGGTAGCTGAAATTCCTCCTCCTGGACTGTTCTGGACAGAGAGTCTCCTTGTTAGCCGGGGCTAAACGTGGAGACACTCGTGAGCCCGCTAGCGGTGCTAAGACGGGCCCTCAAGCAACGTAGCATCGGTAAAAAACACTTAGTTATGCGATGAATTCTACAGTCGATTCGGCCGCACAGGATAGCGAAACAGGCAAAATATGAGAAGGTTAGCTAGCAAGCTAGACCAAGCATTTTCACATACCTCACGATGGAGTCCTTCGTTGTCCGCTTGTAGCCGCGCTAATCATGTTAGCAGCGCTGTCGTCCGCCCCGTGTTGTCATGGGTGCTCCTGGTTAGCCATGCTAACCGTGGGAGCTAGCCAGATAGCAGCGGGGTTACCCAATTTCCACTCTCCTTTCTCGAGGTCATCCGCGAGAAAAACTTAGGGTGTCTTTGCGTGTAGCATCCCTGAGCAGACCGGACAGGCCTCGTGGGTGTCCGCTGCTAAAAAGGGGGTAGCCATATCCGCTGAAGCAGGTTCGGGAGCTGGAGCTCACAGCCTGCCAGAGTTCATCGTCCGAGGATGTCCACTCGCTGAGCTGCTCGAGGCTGCTGGCCTGTAAGCTTCGTTAGCTTAGCAGGTAACGTGTCTTGCAGTTAGCGTTCCGTTCGCTAACCGAGCAGTAGAAAAGCAGAAGAGAAAAGGCACGGGAGCTGGGGCTCGCTGGCCTGCTGGTCTTCTTTGAGTTTTGGGTTTTCGTATTACCTTCTCAGGAGCCATGGCTGAGAAGAGTTAAGCTCGTTAGCAGTGCTAACGTTGTCCGGAGACGTCTTCCTCCTCGTGTCGCTTTCCCCGGCTAGCCTGCTACTTGTTAGCAGGGTAGCGGTGTTGCGCAGTCAGCGCTGTCGAGCTAAGCAGTCTGTGGAGAGAGGAGAAGAAAACTTCGGGGTGAAGGAAAAATGTGCCGGACCAGCTTTTGCTAGCCCGGCAGTCCGTAGAAAACATTTATCTGTACGCTCTGTGTAGGGAGCGAGCTCACCTCTGGTCGAGCGATGAACAACAGAGAAGATCCGAGAAGAGTGTTTCAGGTTTAAGCGAGGTGAAGGGCAATAAGAGAAAGTAGGATGGGCGTCCGTGTCTTAAATACCCAGAGGGAGGGGACTCTGGCGTGATGCTGACGCCCCTGCCGTAAAGGTGTGAGTGTATTCCTTCAGGTAACCGCGCAGGGGCGCAGTTTCCCATAGCAATTATATTGCACCGAGAGACATGACTGAAAGGGAACTATAGATTTTTTTTTTCAGTTTTGTGGGCTGTGCCTTTTTTCACACAGCATTGTTGTTTGCTTGGTATTGAAATTGTTGTTAAAGGTGAATCAACATTTCTAAAAGTCACAAAGCTGCTTCTTTTGAAGTTTATTCACAACGTCATGTAGCTCTATTGTTTTTTTTAGACAGAACCACAATGTCATGTTGTATTGCATGAAATGCTTCAAAACATTGTTCTATAACAGAAACTCAGAAAAAATATTAAAAGTGAAGTATCAGTGGGGTAAGACAACTTGCAAACATTTTAGAGCCAAAGTTTCTTTGTAAGGTGCAAGCTATAAAAAAAAAAAAACAAGATACTGGTTTATGGGATTATTTGTGATCAGATTTTGCTTATTAATACCTATGGGATCAAATTAACAACATGAAGATCCAGAGTCAATACATTCAGAGACAGCACCCACTTTCATTTTGCAACCAAATTGCAGCAAAGAATGATGATGTACTTTTATTCAACAAAATTGAGCCCTGAGAGGAAATCAAAACTGAAAACACACAAAAGGATGCTGAGCAAGAGCCGCAAAACAAAACAAAGAAATTAATTTGTTTGTGCTCATTCCTGGGGAGTTGTGTGAAGAGGTCAGGAGAGGTCAGCAGAATATAAGATTAGGCCATTAGAGAGAGAAGAACTGTGCCAGAATAATCCCCTCGTCCTGATCTCTCTTTCTCCCTCCCCATGTGAATGGCTGCAAGACAATAAGATGCATTAATCCATCCACTGGGATGGCACAGGGCTACACCGAGATATCTGCCCGAGTACAGCTCAGATAGGCTAAAGTGTTTTGAAGATTATTTCACTGGCATTTTCTGCTTTATTAGATAGAGCCTGGTGGGGGGACATGAGAAACATTAGGGAGACTGACGCAAACAAGAGAGGGGTGAAACAGTAAGAAAAAAACTGCAAGCAAACACCACTTCTCTTACTGGTGGTGTTGGTGCAGGTTCATTTGGGTTAAATTGTGCTACATGGCTTGCAGGCGGTAAAAATAAAATGACGCAAGACAAAGAAACTACCCGTGGTGAAGACTATAAATACAAGCGTGGCAGTTTAACATAGATTGAGTCAAGAATCTTGTGAAGAGTTGTTAAATTGTGCAAAACATCACGGTTAAGTAAAGTTACATGTGCTTGACACTGAAAGTTTGAAAATGTGTATTTGAGCTGACTAGCAAATGTTACATTTTAATATATTAATGGAAATAGAGTTGAGAAAGTCTCTCTCGCGACTTTGCTTTGCACCATTATTTAGCCTGAAGAACTACTTTGTTGCTGTGAAGTTTGCACAAGCATTGAGTCATTTTCCAGATAAATCCTATTATTGTTGGCTGCACTTTACACTAACTTCACCAAAAATGTGATAGTTGTGTTTTCAAATGCTATCTTTCTGCAGTGAATTGGATGTTGACAAATTTAGTGCAATCATGTGTGAATCTTTTATGGCTCTTCCAAATGCCACTTTTTTTGGTTCATTTACTTCAATTAGTTTATCTATAATAGAGTGTTTGAGGCTTTTTTTTTTCTTTCCTGGTGCTGCTTTAAAATTTGGTTAAATTATATTTTTATGCATTTTTTATTTTATTTATAAAATTTGTTCTTTTTTTTCAAACAAAAAACACAATACAAAACAATCCCATAAATGATAACGTACAAAATATAAAAAAATGAAAGGTAGCAGAAAGAAGAAAAACTCTTATTATATCTGCCCCTTTTTTCAAACAATCAGTTCAAACAATAATAATCTTCCAGTAACAGTACACAGTGAATAACTATTTCTAATTTTCTAACTAATACAATACACATTGCGCTACTTCATATATATTTTTTAACAATTTAGTTTTGATCATTTTCTTAAATGTACACATAGACTTGGCATGTTTAACTTCATTCTCCAAACCATTCCATAATCCAATTCCCTGGATTGAGGTGGACCGTCCCTTCAAACTAGTTCTGAATTTTGGGTTTACACATATGTCTGTCCCCTTAAAATTATAACAACTTTAGGATTACAGTGTTTAGTCGCAGAAATTAAAACAAATATTCATAATGGCAATATGATCCTATTGGTGTAGA
>JBBPBX010023315.1:0-23623 GCA_038048925.1 Garcialebias charrua | reverse complement strand
TTCCACTGACACGGTAGCCACTTCCTCCCAAATAACTAATCATTCAGCCATTCAGGAGCCAGGGAGGCCCACGAGCCTAAAGGGCTACGCCAATACTCATAGAATCTGGGGTTACGATACGTAACCAACTTCTATTTCATATGGCTCCGCCCTTTAGGGCTCTCGCTATTGGATAAAGGGCGGAGTAGGATATGGTCCATGCCTCACTGGGTCCAAACACCAGTATGAAGCACCTGCTCACCCATTCACAGCAATACACATCCTTCCCCGTGCGTAATTACGCACGCCACGCGTCAAGGCGCACAAGAGAAGGGCACTTGGTGGACTGAACAATGGACCTGCAGGCCTGCGTTGCAGCCTAACAGGCATGATCCAGCTGCTGAAGCAGCATGAAATATATGTATTTATTATTAATATTTTGTTTTATTTGTTGTGCTCAGTTTATAGTGTGATTTTGCAATTGTGCCAGTGGGTGGAAACGACTCTGGCGAGCGAACCATCAAACTGAGGGACATAACTGTTACTGACAACTATGTACAGAACAGGTTAGAGCTTTATTAAGCAACAATCAGAAACAACAGTAAACGTGGCAGTGTGACTGATGATGAACACTCAAACATCATGCCTGCCTGCAGGCAGATGTGAGCTCAGAATAACATTCCATGAGGGACTCAATAATTACTTAGACAGGACTCTGAGAACTGAGTGAGCCATAGAAAATGCAGATACATCACGTAGATAAAGCGTATAAAGGAGCAAGGCGTGGCCCACGCCGTAGCTGAACAAATGTCACTGACCGTCATCCCACCGTGCAGCGCTGTGAAGGACGCGATCGCCCGCGTGGAGTGTCCACGCAAGGTTTGAGGGGGTTCTGCCCCAGTGGCTTTGTATGCCTCTGAGATGGCCTCAAACAACCAGTGAGAGATGTGCTGAGAGGACAAAGCACGTCCAACCGAGCTGTCTCTGTAGTGTACAACCGGCGCTGAGAATGACGTAGGCCGGTTGTACGTGACACGTAGCACGTTATCGTTCGAACAGGACACAAAAAATGAGATGAGGCTTCTTCCTCTGACGCGTACGGGGGAAGATGAAACCCATTTAGCACAATAGTCCTTGATTTAAAAGAACTATTTACAGTATGCATTTTGGCCTGTACGCCGGATTGGGCCTCAAAGTGGCAGAACTTCCATCAGGTTGAATTATCAAACATGAAAGAGCCACAGAGAGTGCGCAAAAATCACTCACTCTCTTGGCTGACGTGAGTGCCAACAACAGTGTCGTTTTAAGGACAGGAACATTATAGGCACTTCATTTAAGTTTTAAAAGGAGCTTCAATTAGAGCTAGTAAAACTAAAGTCAGATCCCACTGAGGGGCGTGTCACCGGTCTGTGCCACCGCACGTCTTTAAGGAAACGCTTCATCAGTGGATGATTAAAAAGCGTTCTGTCACCAAAACCCTTGTGACACAAGGAAATGGCTGCAACATAAACCTTAATGGTGCTGAAAGCTGAATTCCTGTCCATCAGCAGCTGCAGAAAGACAAAACACAGCCAATCTCACATGATGTAACGTCAACATCTTTTTCATTGCACCGGCGCTGAAAAGTTGCCCATTTAAACGCTTAAGGTGTTGTTGTAGACACCGCTTCTGCATCTTGGATAGTCTGGACAACTGCTGTAGGGAGGCCTAGGCGTGCTAAACGGTTCCGTTCAGCATCCAAGCCCAAAGGGGCTGGCTTGTCTCCGGATAGTGCATGATCGCCTCTCCTGCTTGGAGGAGTGCGTCCCTCCTCCATGGAAGCTACCGTGGTTGGTCCGCCACCAGCCGCTGCAGACTCGGGAACCATGGTGCATTTTTGCGCTCTGGAGCTATGAGGATGACTGATAGTTTCTTCCTCTGGACCCGCTCCAGGACGCGTGGGATAAGAGGGACAGGCAGAAACGTATAATAACTTCTTTGGCCACGAGCTATGCGCAAAAGCGTCCACTCCCAGGGGAGATTGTCTCGTGGGCTCAGAGAGAACCACTGTGGGCACTGTGCATTACCTCATGACGTAAAACAGATCCACCGCCGCGCGGCCGAATCTGGTCCAGATCTGATCGATTACGTCGGGATGGAGAGCCTAATCTCCATGACGTGAACCGCCCCTCGACATGATGTCCACCCCTTTGTTCAGAACACCGGGAATGTACAGTGCTCTCAGGGAGAGAAGGTGCCGGTGAGCCCAGAGCAGAAGCTACCTCGCCACGCGCAGCAGTTGGGCCGAGCGACCACCGCCCAGGCGATTTATGTACGATGCTGCCACCTTGTTGTCGGTGTGTATCAGTACATGCTGATTTTGAAGCAGACAGAGGGGCAAAGTGCTTCACTACTGTGAGCACTGTCAGCAGTTCTAACACGTTTATATGGAGGCAAGTGTGATCTGGCCACCTCACTCCGACCGTCTGAGACAGACACTTGCCGCCTCAGCCCACCAGAGAAACGTCTGTGACCCAGGGACGTGTGACGTAGGTCTGGCCATGGAGACTCCCTCTGCCAGCGTGAGGGGGTTCCCCCAGTAACATAAATCGGTTCCCACGGAGGGGGAGTGGGGGACCTGAATCTGACGGACGCACAGGATCTATGCGTAGACGGGTAAACCAACATTGGAGAGATCTCATATGAAGCAGACTGAGATGCATGGCAACATGAGTGGTTGCCATCATGCCGAGGAGACGCATGATGGACGCCGCCGTCACCACCTTTCCGGGTCTGACGCGGGTCAGCTGAGCTGTCAGGTCGAGGGCTCTCTGCTACGACAGACGAGCTCTCATTGTGCTTGAATTCAGCTCCACTCCCAGATAAATAACAGTCTGAGCTGGGAGCGCGAAGCTCTTTTCCCAGTTCACTGAAAACCCCAGGATTAGCAGATTTTCTGCTAGAGCCCTGGACTGGATCGCGGCTTCCTCCCTGGACTTTCTCAGTAGCAGCAGATCGTCCAGATAAAAGAATATTCTCATCTCAGCCATGTGTAACGGCTGGATGGCGGTCTCCCTGCACCCCAAGAATGTCCTGGGAGCAAGGGAATAGCTGAAAAGAAGGAAAAACGCATGAACTTCCTGTGTTTTGGGACAATGGGAATGTGCCAGTAAGCATCTTGTAGGTCGATGGACGTGAACGAGTCGTCCTGGTGGATGTTTCTCAACAGCTGTTTATTGTCAGCATGTGAAACCCTCTCTCCACAATCGATTTGTTGAAGATGGGCAAATCGAAAATTGGTCGCAATCCCCTTTTCTTTTTGGTATGAGAAAAATAACGGGAGTAAAAACCTGTGTTTTCCTCCCCATCTGGCACCCTGGAGACCACTCCTTTCGTCAGCAGCTCCTGAATCTCTGACAAGAGGGAGGAGCTTTGCTCTGGCATGACAGCACCATCTCCAATATTCCTCTGAATTGGGGTGGTTTTGCTGCAATTTGAAGCGCACAGCCTTTGCCCATGAGCGCGTCCATCCATTTGTCTAGTACACACATTTTCTGCCATTGAGCGTGCCGCTCGGAGAGCGGTTGTGCATGCTCGTGACGTGTCGTGCGCATCGTGGATGTCAACCACTCCAGGGCCCCTTCCTCCGTCACACGAGTGAAGAGCACCGGAGTTGAGCCTTTTGTCATCCAGTGTCTTCAGTAGAAAGAGAGAGACATGAAGAAGCAATAAAGCCGATATATGAAAATGAGGTCAATAATTTTCATTAATCATGAGATTAATTTATTTGTTTATTGTGACAGGCCTATCCAATAATAATACAGTAAATAGTTGTAAAGAGTTAAAGACTGTCTATCTAATGCAGGGGTCACCAACACGGTGCCCGCGGGCACCCGGGTGCCCCCAAGGACCATTTGAGGTGCCCGTGGACCTGTTCTAAAAATAGCACAACTCACTACTAAGCTGCATTTAAAATTTCATTTTATTCAGTTGTTATTCTTTCTTTGTATTTATATATATTTTAAAATGTCTATCTTAAAAATATGTTTATTATACATTTTTTTCAATTTACGCTTTGTTATTTCTGAAGAGTTCATCAAACTGGTGCCCTTTGTATGACTCCGTACCCACGAAGTAGCTCTCAGTTTCGAAAAGGTTGGTGACCCCTGATCTAATGCAACCTAGAAATTGTGTTGCCTTCACTTTGCCAAAACACCGAGAGCAGCATGAGTCAACGAAGGAAAAGTGATTACAAGAAGAAACCTCCTACAGAATTAGGCTCAGGTTGGCAGCCATCTGCCTCGACCTGCTGGGGTCCAGAGGACAGACACAAAGTAACGGGTTAGGTGTAGTTTCTACAGGAGGATAAACAAAGAACACAGTGAAAATAGGCGTAATACTTAAAAAAAAAACTTTACATAAAAAGCACAGTTCTAATAGAAAAACATGCCTTTTTGTTTGTTGCAACTCCTCCTTGATTCCAGATTTGATTCGATTTCCTGTTAAGGAACAACTGCAATCTAGAAGCTGTTGTAAAATTTGATCAGTAATTTTTGAGAGGTGCTATCATCAGGTCTTACGTGGCAGTTTTGCTAAAGATTAGCAATAAAAGCTGTGACTAATGAAAAAAGTTAGTTTTTATGTTTTAGCCACGTGAAACGTGTTAGTTTCTGCCTCACAGCTGGTTTTCTGACAACGGTTGTTTAAAAGATCTGATATGGAACAAAGCCATTTTTTAGTAAACGTGAACAAACAACTTCAGGTTAGTGAATTAGCCTTTTTAGTTACACAATGCAATGAAAGAGCTTCCAAGCGACTGGGCTACTACAGCAACAGTAATTAGAGAGACGGGTAGGAAGGTACTTGGTGTGTCATCTGGACAGAGAATAGATGATAAGGAAACCTGGTGGTGGAATAGTGAAGTGCAGGACGCCATTCAAAGAAAGAGATTAGCCAAGAAGAAATATGACAGTGAGAGGACTGAAGAGAGGAGACAGGAATATAAGGAGATGGGACATAGAGCAAAGAGGGAAGTAGCTAAGGCAAAGCAGAGGGCGTACAATGAGTTATATGGGAGACTGGACACTAAAGAGGGCGAGAAGGACTTGTACCGATTGGCAAGACAGAGGGATCAGGCTGGAAAGGATGTGCAGCAGGTTAGGCTTATTAAAGATGGGAATGGGAATGTTCTAACAAGTGAGGAGAGTGTGATGGGAAGATGGAAGGATTACTTTGAGGAGCTAATGAATGAAGAGAATGAAAGAGAAAGAAGAGTGGAGGTAATAGAAACTGTGGACCAGGAAGTGGGAAAGATTAGTGAGGGTGAAGTCCGGAAAGCTCTGAAAAGAATGAAGAAGGGGAAGGCAGTAGGACCTGATGACATACCAGTGGAGGTTTGGAAATGTCTTGGAGAGATGGCAGTGAGGTTTTTGACTCAAATATTTAATGGAATATTTGAGGGTGAGAAAATGCCTGAAGAATGGAGAAGAAGTGTGCTGGTTCCCATTTTTAAGAACAAGGGTGATGTACAGAGTTGTAGCAACTACAGGGGAATTAAGTTGATGAGCCACACAATGAAGATCTGGGAGAGAGTTGTGGAAGCAAGACTTAGACAAGATGTAACTATCTGTGAGCAGCAGTATGGTTTCATGCCAAGAAAGAGCACCACAGATGCCATCTTTGCTTTGAGGATGTTGATAGAGAAGTACAGAGAGGGTCAGAAAGAACTCCATTGTGTGTTTGTGGATTTAGAAAAAGCATATGACAGGGTACCAAGAGAAGAGGTGTGGTATTGCATGAGGAAATCTGGAGTGGCAGAAAAGTATGTTAGACTGGTACAGGACATGTATGAGGACAGCAGGACAGTGGTGAGATGTGCTGTGGGAGTGACAGATAGCTTCAAGGTGGAGGTGGGATTGCATCAAGGATCGGCTCTGAGCCCCTTCTTGTTTGCTCTGGTGATGGACCGACTAACAGATGAGGTCAGGCAGGAATCCCCATGGACTATGATGTTTGCAGATGACATTGTGATCTGTGGTGAGAACAGGGAACAAGTGGAAGAGAACTTGGAGAGGTGGAGGTATGCTCTTGAAAGAAGAGGAATGAAAGTCAGTCGTAGTAAGACAGAGTACATGTGTGTGAATGAGAGGGAGGCCAGTGGAACAGTGAGGCTACAAGGAGCAGAGGTCACAAAGGTGCAGGACTTCAAGTACTTGGGGTCCACTGTCCAGGAAAATGGGGAATGTGGTAAAGAGGTGAAAAAGAGAGTCCAGGCAGGATGGAGCGGATGGAGAAAAGTTTCAGGAGTGATTTGTGACAAAAAGGTGTCAGCAAAGGTCAAAGGAAAAGTTTACAAGACAGTGGTGAGACCAGCTATGTTGTATGGTCTGGAGACAGTGTCATTGACAAAAAGACAGGAGAAAGAACTGGAAGTAGCAGAAATGAAGATGCTGAGGTTCTCCTTAGGAGTGACAAGGATGGATAAGATCAGGAATGAGATCATCAGAGGTACAGCACATGTTGAACAACTGGGAGATAAAGTTAGGGAGGCCAGACTGAGATGGTTTGGACATGTCCAGAGGAGGGACAGTGGGTATATTGGTAGAAGGATGTTAGAAATGCAGCTGCCAGGAAAAAGACAAAGAGGAAGGCCAAAGAGGAGATATATGGATGCAGTTAGAGAGGACATGGAGGTAGTTGGAGTGAGGACAGAGGATGCAGAGGACAGAGTGAGGTGGAGGAGGATGACTCGCTGTGGCGACCCCTAAAAAGGGAAAAGCCGAAAGAAGAAGAAGAAGTTACACAATGCAACCATTGCATGAGTGAAAGGAGTTAAAGAGACATTTCTGTTTGGAAACATAAAATAACAGACAAATGTTATAAAGACCCATTATGGAGCCCAAAACTGGACAAAAACTTGTTTTTATGTTACAGACTGGATTCTAATATGTCAAAATGAGCAAAGGATCTAAATTTTGCCACAGTTAAAAAAAAAAAAAAATTAATAATTGCCTGCTTTGGTTGTCAAATTTTGTTGTTTCTGAGCTTTCAGATTCATATTTCATCTCACTTTGCCACTCAACTGTAACAGTTTGTGGTAGCCTATATTTACAGGTATGGCTCTGTTCTAGTTCCTGATAGTAGTAGCAAAGATCCCCCATAGAACAGAACAGAGCACTTATGACAAACACGACATTCATGTAGTCACCCACAGTGTGAAACAGTCACTGAGGTGGATGTCTGTTGTAGAGAAGGCAGGAAAAGGTGGTCAGGCTAGAGCTGTTTAATGAAAACAGTTGTTTGTAATCAGCTGCTCAACATACTAATGTAAAATGTAGAGATGAGTGAACGTGGGCTGACCTTGTATAACTGGACCTCTTGAAATACTCTGAATTTTCACCACGTTGTGTCGCGTTGCTGCTGGATTTGACAGACACACCTTTTTGCTGATTTAAAGTTTGTACTGTACTGTATATGCTTGAAAAAGCTGGTTGAAGACAGTTTCATCCAGTCTTGGGGAAAACAAAAACCAGTCCTCAGCTCTGAAATGTGGACATATGGTACACACATCACGCTGTATTTTTGGAACAACTGCATCAGTTTCATCTCTGGAGTTCATCATTTATACTGGAGTCTATCAGGTGGCAATAATGCTCTGGTTTGTCAGCTGTTTTATCATAAAAAAGATAAAAAATAACTTTGATTTCTCAGCAGGATTTTGAAGCAGTTTTTGCGTCCTTGTTGTCCCTGCATGATACACTGTCCAATTTTTGATAGCAATTTCTTCTCACAGTATTTAATCAAAACAAGCATCCTCAATGTTTTTCTTCCTCTGCTTGTGATTGGAACCAAAGACAAACTACATATAGATAAACTAAGCGTTCCCGTCTTATTTTGCTGTTGGGAATAAGCAGTGTTGTATTTTTTTAAACATTCACATTAGGGATGTGTGGCTTGAAGTCTTGCAGTTCAATTAAACTGCTCCAAGACTGAGGCCATACTGATTGGCACCCCTCACCAGGTACAAACATCTACTATAACAACAATTTCCTTTTCTGGACAAGACATCCCCCTCTCCACCTCTGTTACAAATCTTGGAATAAAAATGGACTCTCATCTTACATTTGAAAATCACATTAAGCTTCTGTTTAAAACTTGCTTCTTCCATCTTCGAAACATCTCCAGACTTCGCCCATCCCTAACTTTTTCTGATGCTGAGAAGCTCGTCCATGCTTTTGTCTCCTCCAGGCTCGACTACTGCAACTCCCTGTTTATTGGAATCCCTGGTAAATACCTTCAGAAGCTTCAATATATTCAAAACAGTGCAGCAAGGATTTTGTTGAGAGTTCGTAAATTTGAACATATTACGCCCATTCTCCATAACCTTCATTGGCTTCCTGTTGCCTACAGAATTCAGTACAAAACTGCTCTCATTACACATCAATGCTTACATGGAACTTCACCAGATTATCTAAAGGACATTCTTGTTCCATACTCATCCACCCGGTCTCTGCGGTCACAGAACAGTAATCTCCTTCACATTCCGAGAACCAAATTAAGGACCATGGGAGACCGGGCTTTCAGTGTGGCTGCCCCCCGCCTGTGGAACTCTCTTCCTGACTGCCTGAGAGCTCCACAGTCACTGGTTGACTTTAAGAGCGGCTTGAAGACCTTTCTTTTTAACCGAGCATACTCTGCCTCCTCATGATTCTATCTTTGATCTTAGTTGATACTGTTATTGATTTTACTTGTTTTATTACTTGTTTTATTGACATTTAATTCTGTTGCACTTTGTAGCACTTTGAGATTTTCATTAATGAAAAGTGCGTTATAAATTAAATTCATTATTATTATTATTAAGTCCCGACTATTTCCCCTCCATACAATCATGGTTTCATGTAAGTTTCATTGGGATATTGTTCAATGGGGGTTTCATTGATGCCCATGATGCTGTTGACAAGTCTGCGTGGACACAAACAGCACAAAATACCTGGCAGAACTTAACAAGCAGGTACAGATGACATCACTGCACATCAATCAAACCTCACAGTCGATCAGGTGAGGAAACATGAATTCTGTCTCAGGCTTTTGCTTACTGTTTTTTTTTTCTCCCAGTATGGAGTATGTTGTTTGTGGGAATCAGTTTTGTTTAGTGGCTCCTCAGATTGAAGAAGTCCTTTGGATGAAGAATGAAACATCTCAGAAAAAAAAGAAACTATCCAGATGACCTGACTGAACATTGTTGGATTTTATATCTGGAGCACGGACTTCGGTCGTTTGCTTGCCGATTTTTCAGCTGCGCTACAGCATTCAAGGGATTCTCAATTTTACATTCATTGTGTTTATAATGCAAGCTGTTAATTCAATAAACTTGTTTGTGAGTAATTTTATCTACTGTACGGCAATTTCGGTGAACAATAGCAACTGAAGGTTGGCTTATCAACTGTCAAGAAGAAGAAGACGGGGAAAAAAAAGAAGACGAACACATCTGCAAAACTAGATATCTCTTATGAATATTTCTCTGGAGCAGGTGTTCTTGTTTTTCATCCTTTATTTATAACTCTAGTCTAAATTGTCCCTAGGTGTGAGTGAGAGTATGAATGGTTGTCTCTATGTGTGATGGACTGGAGACCTGTCCAGGGTGTCCCAAGCCTCTCACACAATGACTGCTGAATATGGGCACCAAAGACCCGGGGTCATCTTGGTAACAAACGTCTAGTCAATAAATGTGGTCATCCACCCAACTGACCCTCACAGATAGCTGAGCAGATGGTCAAGCAAACTAGGAAGTATGAATTTCATATAAAGTCCCCATTGGCTACTGCGGTAGGAGACAACATTTGTGGTGACAACCTTTTACATGAAGTCCTAGTCCTAATTCCCTTTAAATCTATGATAATACATAAATTATTTAATAAAGCATGTTATTATGCAAGGCATACACAGGCTCAAATCTGTGTTTTACTCTAGATTCCTGTTATAAGTATCCCTAAATGCTCCTCCTCCCAGGATCTAATTCATAAACAAGATTATCCATCTGCCTTATCACTTCACATTTTTTGTTTATAGATTTTATGTGGGACTCATCTACCCATCCACCCAGACTCTGATTCTCCACACACGCAGCGTGTCTCAGCCCTTTCTGCGATTAATTGCCTCCTTAAAAATCCTCTCCTCTGCTACACACAGTTTGAAGAACAAGACCTTGGTTTTCTGCTAATAATCCCAATGGGCCCAATTTAGTAACTACATTAGGCAAACGTTATCCAAAAGACTTTCAAAGGCTTCAGCCACAATACTAATTTCAGGACTTGCTTGCAGTTGTAGAAAATGTGAAAGTTGTCAAGTGTGTTGAGGTTCTTCCTAGGAAGGCACCCTACGACCCTAAGAAGATTCATGATTACCCATAAACTCCTTATATTAGAAACTTTCTCATATTGTCAAAGGAGTCTCTCTAGAATATTTCCCTCCAACATAACAGGATATGAATCCCAATTCAAATCCATTCATATTTATTTGGAACCAGTGTCGCCATGTCAAATCCCATTCACACTGTACTTTTTCCATGAAGCACCCCTCCCACAGGTTCTGTATGGACTTGCCGCCCAATCAACACCACCATAAATAGATAGAAATAAAAATCCATATGAACTGCTCATACCTAATTCTGTACAAACAGAATCAGATTTGCTGGAAGTGATAATTGGATTGCCAAGATTCAAATAAAAGAAAAGAAATGGTTGACCCCAGGGAGCATCTTGGTGACTCCCCGTTTATTATATTTGGGTCCCTGGTGATTTGTTCACTGCAAACCCACACAGATGTGTGCAGGCTGCTTATTTGGAGTGTGAACACAGGAGGACGCTGTTGTGCACAGTGGATTAGTTAAGTCAGATTATTTTTGTCCAAATACATTTAGTTTAACTTACAAGAAGCATGGTGAGAAGCATTAATGCCCCATAATACCTACAACAGTGAAGACAAAATATTCAAATGTGTCTTCAAACAATCAGTTTTTATCTTGACTCAAACAGGTGATTATGAATGTGATTGTCATTCATGAATTAATTTTTTGAGGTTTTTGTTCACACTCTTCCTCCACCTCCTTCCTCGAGACCAACTTTGGTGCGAGCATTCCGTGTTATTACTCGTGTAGGTGGAAGGTATGATGCGCTTTGTATATTTCCCAGAACTGACACCTACTCAGTTTTTAGGAAGGCCTCAAAGTTCTCCATTTGTCTTTCACGTTCACTCTGCTCATATCTCTTCAGACCTCGATTTTGTGGACACAATTTAGTTCAGATTTCACATAAACTCTATTTTTACCAGCTTTCTCTTTACAATCGTCTAGCCGTGCTCGTTTCACCAGTAACTAGCTCGTCCCCTCAAAAAAGTCTGTAGTTGGAGATAATGAACGATGATTGGGTCACAGATCAAAGGCCAATTTGATTTGAGCTCAGACAGAGAGCATTAGCAAACTCATCATGTTGGTGAGGAACTCTCCATGATTTAGGAAACAGGCTGATCTCTATGGTTTCAGATAAGCGATGTGCTTCAGACAAAACCTCCAAGAGTATGTTCTTTTTGTAAAACACAGCACAGAATCAAATACATTATTAGATTCATGCCGATAAACAATCTTACTTTTTTTGTCATCCATCACCCAAGAGCAAAGCAATAATGTTTTTATGTCCTGTTTGTGTTTATTTGTCTGCTATGTTAGCAGAATATCTCATGACCCACTGACTTTCAGAGGGTAATCATTGGATGCACATCTACATCTGTTACTTTTGGAGTCACTCTAATAGAAGCTGGATGCAGCAGTTCATCAACGTTAGCCCACGCAAAAACGACTCCAACTCTGAGCTAAAACTTTGATAGATGCTGAGTGTCATGCTTATCTCAAACTTCAAGCGCTACATTGACCACATATTTGCTACATTGAGCATGTTGCCATGAACTTTGATGTTTTGAACCAGTTTGGCTATGTCTAACTTAAGGCTGAGTTATACTCGCGCTTTGGTCCGCTGGCTGGAGCGTGCGGACTGCACGCGCACTGAGCCGTGCGGCTTCATGCGTTTACAGTGTCGCCGCTGTGTTTATAGTTGACGCACGGCGCATGGCAAAGTGCTGTTCTTTTACGGACCAGCAGGTGGCAGTACCCTCTAAAACCTGTGCATATGTTGCAAGAAAGGGTGTAGAAGAAGAAATCTACCGTAGAAGAAGAACTGTTTGACGTCACACAACAAAAAAAATGGCTTTCCGCTCGCGTGCTGAACTGTTGTCTTTATTAGAGGAGCAAATCATAATAGAACAACAGTTATTGTGTCTTGCGGTTTTAATGCATGGAGTCAGCGGAGGAGGAAGCGATCACTTGACTTTTGGCAAAAAAACAAAAGAAAAGTCCAGATCAGGGATGAAGAAGGGGAATTTAATACATTTGTGTCACATACAAAACATTCCTCCATGCGTCGCGACGCCGTCTCCACGACCACAGCGGCGCAGACAGCTGCAGGCTCTGGCGTGAAGAGCGTGAAGGCTGTCGGGTGAGGTCCCCACCCGACCTGTCAATCAATTCAGTAGCGCCCACGGCGCGCGCACTAGCCTTGCGGAGTTTGAAAAATTCGGAGGTGCACGACACGCGCCAAAACGACGCGCGGGGTCTACCGCAGGGGCGGGGACAGTGATATCGCGTCACTTTTGGCGCGCGCACCCTGGCGCACTGCGCGACGCGTCGAGTATAAATCTAGCTTTAGAGGAGTCAACAGGGGAGAGGGCGGCTCCCAGAAACCATCTTATCACCTTCAAACTGGTTGGTCCACTATGTGAGTGTGCTGCTTGTGGGACTCAGTTTGTTGTGGCACCTTGGACTGATGAAGTCCTTTGGATGAAAGACGAAACATTTCAACAACAAAAAAAGAAACCATCCAGATGACCTGACTGAACTTTGTTGGATGTTTTACCTGGACTATTGAGCATGAACTCTGATGTTGAAGTGCAACATGTTTAAAATTTAACAACACTTTGATAGTCACTGTCAACTGACGGGGGTGTGGTAATAAAATCCTGACTTCCTGTGTGGTCCCAGACAGTGGTCAAAGGTTAAGCAGTTGCAGCATCAAGAAAGAAAGAGCTATATGTTGCCATCATTATTCCCATACAATGGTGAAATTAGTTCTCTGCGTTTCAGATTCAGATATTCTTTATTGTCGTTTGCACCATGCACGTGTGGTACATGTGTTGGAGTGAAATTATGTACACAGGGTCACAGTTGCATCCAACAAGAAAATGTAAAAGAAAAACAGTAATAAGCTCTAAGACATGAACTAAGAAAAACTTCAACTAAAAATACGCTGAGCACTAGTAGCATAAAAACAATAAAATCAATATGCAGAACAGCAGCACGAACATGAGTCTGTGTGAACAGATGAGCACGAATGAACACAGCAACATGAAACAGATCAGCAGCAACATGATGTGATTTTTTTCACACTGATTATCCTGGATAGAGATTCATGAGTCTTAACAGCAGCACGGTGGCGCAACTGGTAGAGCTGCTGCCTCTCAGCGAGCAGGTCCCTGGTTCAAATCCCGGTCCAGGGGCCTTTCTGGGTGGAGTTTGCATGTTCTCTCCGTGCATGCGTGGGTTTTCTCCGGGTGCTCCAGTTTCCTCCCACAATGCATGTTAGGCTGATTGGTGACTCTAAATTGTCCCTAGGTGTGAGTGAGAGAGTGAATGGTTGTTTGTCTCTATGTGTCCCTGTGATGGACTTGCGACCCGTCCAGTGTGTACCCCGCCCCTCGCACAGTGATTGCTGGACATGGGCACCGGCGACCCCCGTGACCCAAAATGGCAGAAGCGGGTAAAGATAATGATGGATGGATGGAGTCTTAACAGCCTCAGGGTAGAAGCTGTTCCTCAGTCTAGTGGTTCTACACTTAATGCTCTTTAACCTCCTTCCTGAGGGGAGCGGGGCAAAAAGTGTGTGTGCTGGGTGAGTGGGGTCCTTCATGATGCAGGTGGCCCTCTTCCTGCATCTGGAGGTGTAAATGTATGTGATTGTGGGGAGACTGACTCCAACAGATTTCTGTGCAGCCTTCACCACTCTCTGCAGAGCTTTTCTCTCTGCAGCTGTTCAGCCTCCATGCCACACGTTGATGCTGGAGCACAGGATGCTCTCCACTGCACACCTGTAGGTGTGGAGAGGACTGAGCTTTAACCCATCACACGTGAGATGCACAGGTGGAGCAGTGGGCAGATAGTAAGCACCCAGGGAGCAATTAGGGATTGGGTGTCTTGCTCAGGGACACCATGACGTGGGAATGGTGGGGAGTCGGACAACTACTTTTTTGTCCCAAGTCAGCTGCCCTACCTCTACACCATGTCAGTCCTTTAAAGTTGACACGTTAGCAAAACATTCTGTTAATTTCTCTCAGACTGAGCTTTCTGTGCTGTACTGATGAAGTTAGTTTTGAGCAGCCATTTCCCTCACAATCCATTGACCTGTCTGGTGGTTTGCTTTGCTGCAGGTGCAGATTCCCACAGCGATGTCAGCTCAGGGAGCGGCGGCGTGCCGTGGGACAGCAGAGAGACGTCCCTGGCAGCTTCTACAGCCGCCTCTCTGGCCTCCTCCCTGCCCCTGAGGGACGTCATGGACTCAAACGACGACGGTAAGCACAGGGACCACAGCGACAGAGGCTCTAATGACTCTGTGGGCAGCGGCTCGTCCTTCGAAGAACTGGACATGGATCAGGATGGGCAGGAGGAGGAGAAAGAAGATGGGAAAGAGGAAGGCCTTCCTAAGGGTAAAGACGAAGGTGGAGAAGCCGTTGAACTGGTGACTGAGAAGAAGGAGCCCTTGGGAGATGGAGAGGAGTAGGAAGGATGTAATGCTAAAATGCTAACGTTTCTCAATCATCTATTGATTAGTCATGTTGATGGATCTCAACGCCGTTCACGTCAAAATCAACATGCCCTATTTCTGCGCCTTTTCACTTTCCACTTGAAGCGTGTAATTTCTGTTGACCAAAGCGTCAGTTTTTAGAAAAGCCTCCCAGGACAGAGTGACTTCAGGTTCTCTGAGGGGTGTGTAGCAAATCAGAGGCCAGATGTGTTTTAAATACGGTGACGCCACCTATCACAGATCATCATCCAACAGTACAGTGTTGGGAAATGTGTTCTCCCCATCTGTCAGATCAGATGTTCTGACTTCATTTACAGTAATGATTGGGTGAAAACGTGCAGAAGCTGCTGCTTTAGAAGTTAAATGGGCCTTCAAGACGGTTTAGTTTATTTAAACAGAAGAAGTTATAAAGTCTGAGGCAGAGAAACGTTGCAACACCACAAATATGTTTTAATGAGATTGAATCATGTGAGCCCTTGAAATCTATACAGAATATTTTATTATCACTCTTGATACAGTAATTGCGTTTTTATGCAATCTTTTTCTTTTTATACCTTATCTTTCTTCTTTTCTTTGTCTCCTTCCATTGTAGCCAAAGTTCTCTTACTAGCAGAGACATGTTTGTTAGTTGTTATTCTATTAGAAGGGAAGAAATGCATTTCCATGTTTGTCGCTGTTTATGTGGAATAAAATGTTCAAAAAGAAAGTTTTCTCAAGAATCATGCATTTGTTCCATACATGTGTGCCTGTCGAGTTCTCTAATGTGCAGCTTCCTTGGGAGTTTGGTTTGATTTCCACGGCAACAGGAGCATCATTTCATCTCCCGACCGGGGTATTTTTTTATTTGTCTGCTTCCCGACACTTACAAGGGATGTAACGGAGCGTGGGTGGCGGTGTTGTTCACGCGCCTGATGAGGCTGTGAGCTCCTCAGAAGTTATTAAGCCTGCACTTAAAGACTAACTGCTTTCAGGGTTTCACAGTGCAATGATTGCGAGTGTCGCCGCTTTGTTTGGGCACAGATATGAACGCAGAAGCTGACTTGTTCGGTGCAACTTGAGCAAATTAGGCACAAATGTAAGGGTTTTAAATGGGAGCATATTCCCTTGACCCATCTAAACTGTTGAATCAGAAATCACAAACACGTTTAAGACTGAATCAGAATCATTCCAGCAGCAGCTTTACACCATTCTTTTTAGTATCTGTATAAAACGTCAACAAGCAAATTTAATATGGCACAGATTGCTCTTTACTCTCTGGTCTTTAATAATGGCTGTCATATCTATACGCTGTAAAATAAAAAAGTGTATATTTTACTGTAAAACTCTGGAGGCTTTTGTTGCCAGAAAAGGTAGAGGCAGGGCATCCGACTCGGGACCCGAAAGTCCCAGGTTCGATCCCCAGTTATTGCACATATCGTGGTGTCTCTGAGCAGGACACCTTATCTCCAATTACTCCCCCGGTGCTTTCAATAGCTGCCCACTGCTCCACCTGGTTTGTGGATGGATTAAATGCAGAGAGCCAGTTTCACCATTGTATGGGAACATACAATGAATAATAATAATAATAATGTCCTTTTCTGTCATCTGTGTATGTTTCCCACACAGATGAAATTCGTCTCTGCATTTAACCCAACCACCACCAGGTGGTGCAGTGAGCAGCCAGAAAGCGCCCGGGGAGCTGGAGAATTAGGTGTGCACTCAGACACCCCAAGGTGTGTAGTGGCCGGGACGCGAACCCGCGTCCTTCGGGTCCCAAGTCGGAAGCCCTGCCACTACACCATCTTGGCTCCTGAAGACAACATACTATTATTATTATTATTAATTTATAAGTACCGTAAAATTACGATAAATACATTTTCATCTTTCACAGTTTGAAAGTATTGTTATTATTCATTTTACAGTTAAAAATGGTGCTAGATTCATTGTTTTACTGTAGAATAAAATGTTTTAGCAGTTTTTCTGTCAAATTTGAAGTAAATTCTGGGAATTTTTATCTAACTATCAAAAATATAATAAAATAACATTTTATTCTGTAAAAATTTTTTACAGAATAAAATGTTATTTTATTATATTTTTGATAGTTGATTTCACAGAGAAAACATGTTGTTTTAAGGTACAGAATTTACTTTTATAGGTTAGTTTCACCACTTTTCATTGTCTGTTCAAACAGATCTCACTTGTAAAGGAGTCTTCAAGGCTCAATGTGACTCATCTGTTTAAATAAATGTTATAATAATAATAATAATTTTCATGTTCATTTTACAGAAAGTTTTTTCTTTAAGTTAAAACACTTTCTTCTACAGTAAAAAATTGACTCCAGCACTATTTTTAACTGTAAACTCCACAATAACAATACCTTATAACTGTAAAAAAAAAAAAAAAAATTACGTGTAATTTTACAGTACAGTTCTGGCTATCACAGCTGCCAATGTTTTACTGTAAAATTTACAGAAAACATTATTTGCAGTTTCACTTTTTATTGATTTTTTTATATATAAAACTTCCTTGTAAATATAGTGAAGCATTTTCAACTATTTTAGAGAGTGCTTTTTATCATTCTGTTTTGCAAGCTTAATATGCAAATGCATTCATTCATTCAACCTTTATTTAGTCAGGTAAATCTCATTGAGCCTCGTGGACTCATTTACAAAAGCGACCTGCTACAAACTAAAGAATGATGAACAGCAATGGTAGAATTTCCTTAAACAATAGACAATAGAAAAAAACATAAGAGAGAAATACAGATTTTTTTAAACAAAGTATCAAAAACTAGCAAAACATTATAAGGTAGATGTATAAAATCAAAGACAAGAACATATCTGCATTGGTTCTTGCCAGGATTCCAACAGCTTCTTAAAACCATTTAGTGAGGTCACGGCCGAGAGCTTCAGATCTTTTTGTAAGATATTCCAGGAAGCAGGAGCGGAATAGGAGAAGGCCCAAATCATTCATTTATTTAAATTCCTTTAAAGGTTTTCAGTCAAGTTTATTTACAATTAATACTTAAAACAACTAATGTTGACCAAAATGGTGTACTTTGTATATAAAATAAAACGCAAAACATAAAGGGATAGTTTGGATCCTTTAAATTTGGGTTTTGGTAAAAAGGTATTAGTATTGAACATGTTACCTGCTGTAAGTGTCTCTTTGAATGGTTAGTTTGGATAAATACTTTCATTTTTAGTAGATGTATGCATTTTGTGTTTGTCCAAATGGGACTGAAACCAAAGTTCCCTGCTGCTGTATTAAAAACAAGTTTGATAGAGTTGTTTTACAAAGCTCACATCATTAAAATTCACCTTACATGGTTATTTACAATTCAGTGATTATTTATGAACACTAAAAGCAGCAGCAGATAACTGAAGCACTTAGCAGAAGCACTTCCAGATGTCATTTCATAAAGTTTCTGCTGGAATAAATGTGTAATGTGAAACTGACAGCGACATGTTTATAAAATAGTGTCTGCATGAACCGCTATGAAAGTTTGGAAATTATTTTAAGACAGCAGCTGTCCAGTTTATCTGGGCGCCATTTGGGCCAACTGTTAGCTTGTCAGTCATGTAAGAAATAAATTCTATTCAGTTTAGTTTGTTTATGAAGATTGAATTAAACGGTGAATGTCCTCTCCAGCACAATACAAAGACTAAATGACTTCAAATCCAAAATTTGGTTCAGATCCACTATTTCTCCAACCCAAGGTCATTCAGAAAACTATCTATGACAGGTAAGATAATAATCTGTCATGACATTTCTACAAGAGCAAACTTCAAAATATCTGAGCTGTCCCTTTAAGCAGCATACAAATCCACAAACAAAATCTATAAAAAAAATGTTACGTATAAGTCACATCTATTATGTGTCACCGCTGACGTGCCGCGTTTGTTACGCGTCACCAATGACAACCCGGAAATATGGGCCGGTGTTGTGCCAAAAATCGATTGGCTGCCAAATGGCGGCCGTGAGAGCGTGTACCTGAGGACTTCAACAAGAATTTCTCAAGATTAGCACTTAAAAACAATAATTGTTTGCTCGACATTATAGCAAAGGTGTGTCTCAGTCTAACTTTTGCTTAATAAATGCACTTTGACTGTAAAATCAGCTGCTTTTCCAAAACCCGATTTGCGAAAGCGGGCGCGCGCAGGAGGTACGACACACTATGCATTTCTTCTAAATTTAACAAGATGACCACCTAAAAACAATTAATTGTTTGCTCGACATTATATTAAAGGTGTGTCTCAGTTAAATTTATACTTAATAAATGCAATTTGACAGTCAAATCAGCTGCGTTTCATCAGGGCAGCCAAATGAAGCTGATTTGATGGTTGCTCCTGGTGAGCTGAACAAAGGTGGGAAACTATGGCAAGCCGATTGCATCATTAATAGCCACTTTTACCTATTACATGACACAACGGCATGCCAAACTACTCAAGAGCCATCTAGCAGCTGAAAATGGTATAAATGTTTTCAGTCAGAATGAATGAAAATGGTCACATCTCAGTCAAAAATTGGTTTATAAATATGGGAAAAAACATAAATAAGTCACTTTGGCGTATAAGTCGCAGGACATGCAAATTGTGCAAAAAACTGCGGCTTATAGGCCGAAAAATACGGTAGTTATAAGTGCTAGTACCATTAGATGGCCGTAACACACCTATGTAAGCTGTCGTTAAACTTCACAAAAGAAGAAGAAGTCTGCTCTTCACAACATGTTTGTAAGTATATCATGAACAAAGGAGATTTCTGTGGATCTCAGAAAAAGAGTTGTTGATTCTCATCAGGCTGGAAAATGTTACAAAACCTTCTCTGAAGAGTTTGGACTCCACCAATCCACACAGTCAGACAGGTTGTGTACAAATGGAGGAAATTCAGGACCATTGTTCCCCTCCCCAGGAGTGATGGACCAACAAAGATCACTCCAAGAGCAAGGACTCCTTGATAACTTCTAAGCAGCTGAAGATGTTTTAGGTCATTTTGATGCAGAAATATAAAACGTTCTATAAGGATTCACGAACGTTCACACACTACTGTACATTCAATGATTGCGTTCAGAGAGTTTTATTAAAATCTGACCTCTGGTTCATGAGATATTTTGCAAACTGCAAAGACAAACACATGTAACGAGACATGTGCAAAAACGTTTATCACCCATTTTCCTGAGTGAATTTTAAAAAATCACCTTTCACTGACATTAATCTAAATTGTGACGAGTGCTTGAAAGACATCACACGCAGCTGTAAAGCTGTTTGACACAAAACTGAATCGTGTTCTTTTTACAGGAGCTCGTGCACGAATACTTCGGTGTGATGCAGGTGTTTAGCAAATCCAACCCAGCTGATTCCACAACACTACCACTGGAATCTTATTTTAGGATAAAACCTAAAAGTCTGGCTGCACAGTGGATCAGTAGAGCTGGCGCCTCTTCGCGAGAAGGCCGCATGGTCGAATCCTGCCCAGGGGCCTTTCTGGATGGAGTTTGCATGTTCTCTATGTGTGGGCTTTCTCCGAGTACTCCGGTCTCCTCCCAAAGACCTATTAAAACATGCATGTTAGACTGATTGGTAACTCTAAAAACACGGTGCGGCCGTGGTGGTAATGGCAGTCATTCCCCGATCCGAAGGTTGGAGGTTCAAATCCCGAGTTCCCACACCATTTGTCGTTGTGTCTTTGGGCAAGACACTTAACGCCGAGTTGCTCCCGGTAGGACTGGCTGGCACCTTGCATGGCAGACTACCGCTACCGGTGTATGAATGTATGAATAAGCTCCATTTACCATTTAAATTGTCCCTGGTTGATTGACCTGTCCAGGGTGTGCCTCGTGACCCAAAAAAGAAGAAGCAGGTAAAGATGATGGATGGACCTAAAAGAATTTGGGGTGTGAATGGGTCAGAGAACACTGAAACTTCTCTTGCTTCTTACATTTACAGAAACTTTAGTCACGAGAGTTTTAATTTCCACACAGAGTTGAAGCATCACGTCCTGAAACATCACCAGTGATGCTGGAGCCTCTGAACGTTTGATGATCTGTTCCCCTGTTTGTTGTCCTCTGTCTGCAGAGGTGTGACAGGTGCCCTCACCACACGTCTGTTGCACTTTCACTTCTCATTGTTTCCACCTTCAACATTTGTCCAAAGGCAAACAGGAAAAAATTATAATAGTAATAACAACAACTTGTGGATGAACAATGGCACAAAGACACTCATGCAGCTTGGAGAAGATTATCGCCCTCCCATGATGTTAATTATTAATCTCATCACTCTGCACAATGAGCCCGTGGACACAGAGGGGAGGAGAGGGGGAGAGCATCTGAAGCTCTTCATGACAGCAGACTGAAGGCTCGCGCGTGTTCCCAGAGCGCATCGCTGCGTCACGTGGTGGGAGCTCCTCTTTCACCCTGTTCGTGCCGCGTCACAACTTGTACTCGGACCCCATTTTCACCATTTAAAAAAGTCTCCCTCACACACACGCGCGCGCGCTCCTCGCCCTCTTCACCATCCGGGTGGGGGGGTTTCAAGAATATTCACGCGCAACCCAAATCTTTTCCAAACTGAGGGCACCTGCGCAGGGCCGGATCTATAATACGGGCACACCGGGCGGGTGCCCAGGGGCCCGACAGCTCAAGGGGGCCCTCTGCTGGCCAGGAGTGAGCAGTTCAGCCTGGCAGAAATTTTTTATTTTTTATTTTATTTTTTTATTGTCGCTAGACGTAGATAAAACAAGGCTTTGTCCTCAATTTTCCTTATTATCCAACCCAAATAAAATAAAAAGTTGTTTTTCAAAAACAACTCATAAGTGTCTTTTAGTTTGTTGACATGACGTGTATGATTGGGAGCAGACGGCAATGCACACACTCAGTCCGGTTGGTGGCGGTAATGTGCTTAAAATAAGTTCGCCAACCGCCAATAAACAATAGAAGAAGAAGAAGCTCTGTGACCAATGAGCTGACAGCCCTTTTACACACGTGATTGAAACTACAGAATCCGGCTCATCTCATTGGTCCAGTCTTGGCAGTTCACGGAAGACACGGCAGCTACGAGGCCGCCAGACGAAGCATTGTTTCCGAGATAAATCCGTCCGAAGGTCCCCCGGCGCGCGCCGGAGCTCAACTGAGAACCAGGCCGAGGCCGGCCATGCTGCTTGGAAGCCCCACCAAGAGGCTCCCTGCCTGGGTACACGATCCAGAACGGCCCCCGGCGCGCGCCGGAGCTCAACTGAGAACCAGGCCGGCCATGCTGCTTGGAAGCCCCACCAAGAGGCTCCCTGCCTGGGTACACGATCCAGAACGGCCCCCGGCGCGCGCCGGAGCTCCGGCGCTCTGGACCACCAGAACCATGCACCAGGGCAGAAACTTCGTGCTGGACATGGGCACAGGAGAAAGCAGGTAAAGATAATGGATGGACGGACGGATAATAAATGTAACAAAACCAGGAGAACCCTTGAAGAAGAAGTGGAGAAGATCACTGAAAGTCTTCACCTGGTTGGCAGGTAAAAATTCAATAATTTCCAGTGTAGTTGTGAACCATGTTTAATTATTGATAGTTATAAACAAAAGTGTACAACTGACACGTACAAATAAGTACATAATTGTGAATTTAAGAGATTGCTAAAAGTGATTTTTTTTGAAGGAATATGAAAAATAACATAAGAATTTATTTGAGTTGTTTAAGATGATGTAATCTTACATTTGGTGATGCAATTAATTTTGTTCTTTGATAAATCATTGTTGTGAGTTTATTTGGGTAAAAAAGGGGCAGAGATTATAAGATTATTCTTCATCTGCTGCCTTTCATTTTATTTTGAATGTATGTTTTTTATTTTTTATTGAGTTGTTGACTTTGTTTTAGTGAAATGAATGAATTTTAATAAATAAAATAAAAATAAATACATTTACTTTACACTATGCAAACATACAACCTTGTCCATCTTTAAAAAAATCACAGTTCATATAGGTAATTAATAAATACATTTCAAAATGTAGTTTACATACTACAATGCTAAATTTATAAATATAAACAATACACGTTTTTCCATTTATTTATCACTACATAACCTAGGCTATGTGTCACTAATGAATTTTTTAACACCTTTTGGCAGGCTAAACATGTATGGATGAGCTGTATGAGGAATGTGTGACTGCAAACAGCCTGAGGTGAGGTGGTCTCACCTCAGGAGAAAGAAAGGTGGCAGTCCCAGGGAACAGCAGAGAAGTGGATGCAGCTGACCTCCCCAACAGAACACCTGAACTCACACCTGGCCTCAAATGCTCCCCATCATTCATGGTTGAGTTCCATGTGATCCAGGTTTGAACTTGAGAAAAACATCATACAGACTGTCTACCTACACTTCAATCAAAGTAAGGGAATTCTTTTTCTTTTTCTGCTGCTTCGAGCTTTCTTAGAGCTCATGGACTTGTTTTTCATGCACGTGGGCATGGACTGCACACCAAGGCACTGGTGTCACTATGGTTGCAACATGTTTCTGATGGATGTGATTTGCTACTGGTTTGCTGCTGATTGATGTCAATGCAGTAGCTGCTGCTCTTTCAGAAGTGTTCATGTTTGACATCATTTGCTGATGAAGGATGGATGGATGGATGGATGGGATTTGCTGCTGAATGATGTCAATACAGTAGTATTATATATACAATACAGTCAATACAGTAGTATATAGTAGTAGTCAATACAATATATATATATATATATATATATATATATATATATATATATATATATATATATATATATATACATATATACATATATATA
>JBBPBX010023314.1:0-12219 GCA_038048925.1 Garcialebias charrua | reverse complement strand
CCTAGGCCCACAGCGTTAGCGTAAGCGGACAGCAGGCTGACCGCCTGCCTGGCCTCCAGAGTGAGTCTGGCTTCAGTCAGCCAGTCCTCCACCACCCTCCGGGCCTCTCCCTGCAACTGGTTCACCAGTTTAGCTGCCAACTCCAGGTCTCCGTGCTCCAGGCAGTAGCTTGCGTACGACAGCAGTTTAAAGGTGTCTAAATCCTCCTTGCTCAGCTGAGTGGGCGGAGCCTCCTGTTGATGCTCAAACAGCAGTGCGGCCTGAAGGTAGGACAGGAAGTACTGGTACAGAGAGTTGTGGGACTCGTCTACGAGAGCGACCCTGCGGGCGAGCGACCGCAGCGAGTTGAAGCGAGCTCGGAGAGAAGCCTCGCTGTACACGCCGCGCTGCAGAGACTCCTCGGGCAGAGCGGACGCCAGAGCCGAGGTGAAGTCGTTCTCACCGCAGCTGGCTTTCACAGCCTGAGCGGCGTCCTCCAACGGCGCGCTGGGCGAATCGGCGCCGGCTGTTTTCAAGGCGTAGCTGAGAGCTTCTACGGAGAGCCACAGCTGGTGAGCTCTACGAGCCTCCTCCTCTGCGACCACGTGGCCTGGAGACAATCACCAGAGCAAACATGAATCATCAGCTCGCGCCAACGTCCTGCTCTCATATCAACACATGAACATTATCTACATTCAGGAGCACGCATTTACACTAAAAGGTGCTTAGTAAGTATGTGGTACATAAATGACACTTTCCTTGTGCATACCCTGAGGGGGGCTTTGGCTCTGATCTTTCTGTGTGGACTTTATAGATTTCTCTAGGTGTCTCTCTACGTGTCCCCTCCCACAGCCAAAAAACCTGCCCGCCAGGTTCATTAGTAATTATGAGCTGACTATACTATAAGTATTTGCTTGTGTGGAGTGTCTTTGTGTTGGCCTAGGGATGGACTGATGACCTGTCCAGGTGTACACAGGCCTCTGCACATGCAGTGTTTCAAACCAAATGAACGTTTGCTTACTGTCGATGGCCTCCTCCATCCCCTTCAGCCTTGCATAGGCAGCATTCATGTCCAGGGTGAAGTTATCCAGCTGTTCCTGAGTCAGCTGGTGGTACCTTGTCTCCAGTTCCAGCATCTTACTGCTCAGAACCTGAAGAGGATCAGAATGTTGCAAGAGAACAGGCATCATGAGGCAGATGATTCATTAAGCAGAGAAGAGTTTGAACATTTAATCAAAAAGTGAATAAAAATTTATTGTGCAGTGATTTACTAATACCAAAAGAAAAATCTGTTGAAGTGTATTTTAGAAATGTTCTTAAAATAAAAAATAAATTAAAAAAATTCAAAAGTAAAACCCAAATGAAAAACAAAAACAAATAAAATTGTTTAAAAAAGTTATTTAAACAGACAAATCTCAGGTCTAAATGTGAACAAAGTATGCTACATTTTTAAATGTTCACATTATTCTATCTTTAAAAGATATAAATTATAACCACAACATATGTTGGACTAATATGACCGTGACTGTCTAAAACATGGTGCACAACAAAAATAATACCATTGACCAATGAATGCTGATTGTGTCTAGTGTGGTGCAGCGTGTAGACCTGTTCAGCGTCAGCTTTCAGCTCCTGCTCCTGGACTTTAAGAACATCCCGAACATGGTCAGTGTGTGCAGCTGCCTGACGGCAAAGCTGCGTTCTCATCTCAGAAATACACAACAACATCTGCCATACCTCCACTTGTGAAAGGGTTATTGAAGGCCACCCAGAGTACTGACTTTGAGTCAACCCCCTCTCCGGGCTTTTCAATTCACTGCTGCAGAGCAGCTACAGGTGCGATGGAGATCAGAGACTACAGTAACTTTCTCAGATACAGCACCTAACACAGTGCTTCTTGCAACAGCCCTTGACCCAAGGTTTAGGAAACTTAAGTTTCTTTCAACTGCTGAAGTCGTACTAGTTCAAAATAAACTGGAAACTATTGCACTTGCAGAAAAGAGGGAGATGGATGAACAGCAGCATGACAGTTGCAGTGGCACCTCTGATACTCAAGCTGCTGAATCAACACCTCCTGCCACCTTACTGGATTCACTCCTTGGTTCTGATGATGAAGATGAGGAGGACAGAGCAAGCAATGGGGAGGATGTTCAAAACCAAGTGAGAAACAAAGTCCTCGCATACTTGGGAGAAAAGAACCTTGCCAAGGAAGAAAATGTATTTCAGTGGTGGAAGGTTAAAGGACAACACCCACCATGTTTTCAAATTGCATCGCCATTAATATTTATTCGTTTATTTAAAAATAAAACTTCTTCTTCTTCTTCTTTCGGCTTTTCCCTTTTCAGGGGTCGCCACAGCGAGTCATCCTCCTCCACCTCACTCTGTCCTCTGCATCCTCTGTCCTCACTCCAACTACCTTCATGTCCTCTCTAACTGCATCCATATATCTCCTCTTTGGTCTCCCTCTTTGTCTTTTTCCTGGCAGCTGCATTTCTAACATCCTTCTACCAATATACCCACTGTCCCTCCTCTGGACATGTCCAAACCATCTCAGTCTGGCCTCCCTAACTTTATCTCCCAGTTGTTTAACATGTGCTGTACCTCTGATGATCTCATTCCTGATCTTATCCATCCTTGTCACTCCTAAGGAGAACCTCAGCATCTTCATTTCTGCCACTTCCAGTTCTTTCTCCTGTCTTTTTGTCAATGCCACTGTCTCCAGACCATACAACATAGCTGGTCTCACCACTGTCTTGTAAACTTTTCCTTTGACCTTTGCTGACACCTTTTTGTCACAAATCACTCCTGAAACTTTTCTCCATCCACTCCATCCTGCCTGGACTCTCTTTTTCACCTCTTTACCACATTCCCCATTTTCCTGTACAGTGGACCCCAAGTACTTGAAGTCCTGCACCTTTGTGACCTCTGCTCCTTGTAGCCTCACTGTTCCACTGGCCTCCCTCTCATTCACACACATGTACTCTGTCTTACTACGACTGACTTTCATTCCTCTTCTTTCAAGAGCATACCTCCACCTCTCCAAGTTCTCTTCCACTTGTTCCCTGTTCTCACCACAGATCACAATGTCATCTGCAAACATCATAGTCCATGGGGATTCCTGCCTGACCTCATCTGTTAGTCGGTCCATCACCAGAGCAAACAAGAAGGGGCTCAGAGCCGATCCTTGATGCAATCCCACCTCCACCTTGAAGGTATCTGTCACACCCACAGCACATCTCACCACTGTCCTGCTGTCCTCATACATGTCCTGTACCAGTCTAACATACTTTTCTGCCACTCCAGATTTCCTCATGCAATACCACACCTCTTCTCTTGGTACCCTGTCATATGCTTTTTCTAAATCCACAAACACACAATGGAGTTCTTTCTGACCCTCTCTGTACTTCTCTATCAACATCCTCAAAGCAAAGATGGCATCTGTGGTGCTCTTTCTTGGCATGAAACCATACTGCTGCTCACAGATAGTTACATCTTGTCTAAGTCTTGCTTCCACAACTCTCTCCCAGATCTTCATTGTGTGGCTCATCAACTTAATTCCCCTGTAGTTGCTACAACTCTGTACATCACCCTTGTTCTTAAAAATGGGAACCAGCACACTTCTTCTCCATTCCTCAGGCATTTTCTCACCCTCAAATATTCCATTAAATATTTGAGTCAAAAACCTCACTGCCATCTCTCCGAGACATTTCCAAACCTCCACTGGTATGTCATCAGGTCCTACTGCCTTCCCCTTCTTCATTCTTTTCAGAGCTTTCCGGACTTCACCCTCACTAATCTTTCCCACTTCCTGGTCCACAGTTTCTATTACCTCCACTCTTCTTTCTCTTTCATTCTCTTCATTCATTAGCTCCTCAAAGTAATCCTTCCATCTTCCCATCACACACTCCTCACTTGTTAGAACATTCCCATTCCCATCTTTAATAAGCCTAACCTGCTGCACATCCTTTCCAGCCTGATCCCTCTGTCTTGCCAATCGGTACAAGTCCTTCTCGCCCTCTTTAGTGTCCAGTCTCCCATATAACTCATTGTACGCCCTCTGCTTTGCCTTAGCTACTTCCCTCTTTGCTCTATGTCCCATCTCCTTATATTCCTGTCTCCTCTCTTCAGTCCTCTCACTGTCATATTTCTTCTTGGCTAATCTCTTTCTTTGAATGGCGTCCTGCACTTCACTATTCCACCACCAGGTTTCCTTATCATCCATTCTCTGTCCAGATGACACACCAAGTACCTTCCTACCTGTCTCTCTAATTACTGTTGCTGTAGTAGCCCAGTCACTTGGAAGCTCTTTCTTACCACCCAGAGCCTTTAACAGCTCGTCTCTGAATTTCTCACAACATTCTTCCTTCTTTAGCTTCCACCATTTGGTCTTCTTCTCTGATTTTACTCTTTTTCTCTTCTTCGCAACAACAGTCATTCTACACACAACCATCCGATGCTGTCTGGCCACACTCTCCCCTGCCACAACCTTACAGTCTCCAATCTCCTTCAGGTTTCCTCTTCTACACAGAATGTAGTCGATCTGCGTACTCCTTCCTCCACTCTTATAGGTCACTCTATGTTCCTCCCTCTTTTGGAAATAGGTATTGACTATAGCCATTTCCATTCTCTTGGCAAAATCCACCACCATCTGTCCTTCCTGGTTTCTTTCCTTGACACCAAACCTACCCATCACTTCCTCATCCCCTCTGTTTCCTTCACCAACATGTCCATTCAGGTCTGCTCCAATCACCACTCTTTCCTCCCTGGGAATACTCTCTATCACTTCATCCAAATCTTTCCAAAATTTATCTTTCTCCTCCCCATCACATCCAACCTGTGGAGCATAACCACTTACTATGTTTAGCATCAGACCTTCTACTTCTACCTTTAGACACATCACCCTATCTGACACTCTCTTCACCTCTACTACATTCTTTGCCAACTCCTCCTTCAGGACCACCCCTACTCCATTTCTCTTTCTATCCACACCATGGTAAAACAGTTTGAACCCTGCTCCAATACTGCGAGCCTTGCTGCCCTTCCACTTGGTCTCTTGGACACATAAAACATCTACCTTTCTTCTCTGCATCATGTCAGCCAGCTCTCTACCTTTGCCTGTCATTGTCCCCACATTTAGAGTTGCAACCCTCAGTCCTACATTCTTCACTTTCCTCCTCTCCCTCTGTCTCCTGACACGTTTTCCTCCTCGGCGTCTTCGACTAACAGTAGTACAATTTCCGCCGGCACCCTGTTTGTCAACAGCACCGGTGGCGGACGTTGTTAACCCGGGCCTCGACCGATCCGGTATGGTTTCACTTTGATGAACTCGCATTATGGTTTTGGCAAGTGTTTTACGTCGGATGCCATTCCTGACACAACCCTCACCATTTACCCGGGCTTGGGACCGGCACAAGAGATACATTGGCTTGTGCTCCCTAGTGGTTGGCTTTTTAAAAATAAAACAAGAGCGTTTATTTACAGTATATTGTAGAGAAATAAAGCTAAATGTGTTATTTCATGATTTATAGCAGATTTTAGCATGCAGCTCCGGGAAAATCTGCCCCTCTCCATATATGGGCATTGACATCACTGAAGTTTCCGCCTTGGAGTTATAGGTGGAGTTATAACAAGCATGCATCAACTTCTGACCAGAGAATACAACTAATAAAAACGATGTGTGGGTCAAACGTCAGACTTTTACAAGTAGTCGTGTTGTGTCATTTTAATATTTCCTCAGTAATAATTGTACAACTGGCTGCTGATCAGCACAGCAGCAACACCTTCCTCCGTTGCTAAGAGGGGAAAAAAAGCGAAACATATTTAATATTCCCTTGTTAATAAATCTGCATGTTGATTAATCCCGCAGTCACTCACTGATGTCATATTCTGAACGTGCACCCACTTTTTATTCTCTCCCCGTGACCTGACAGCCAGGTCGGGGAGTACAGAATTAAAAAGGCAGCCGCAGAGGAGCTCTGAGCGCGTGTGCTCCCCGCAAGGCTGAGATACGCGGAGCCGAGCAACGTGGAGCCAGGAGAAGACACGCGACTGGCTCCTCATGGGCAGAGGAGCAAATGTGAGAGCTGCAACAGTTTTAACCGCAGCGCGAAGGAACTTCAAAGGTGACCAGCAGAACGTAGCCGGGAGAAGACGCGCAGCTGGCTCCGAGGCAGCGGGCAGAGGAGTGAGTGAGAGCAACGTTTTAACCGCAGCGGTGATATATCTTATTAAAAAGTTCTAATAAATAAATAAAAGCGGAGTGCTGGTCCAGTTGTAAACACAACTGCACCAAGAAATATTTAGAGATCATGCATCCACGTAGGACACGATCAACTGCAGTTCTCTCATAAACCTCCATGGCGAACTCACTCCTGCCTTCTGGGTGGAGACTTCAATGAGGTGATTTCACACTTCGGCAATCTTCGGCCGGGTTTCCGGATTCATCCGAGACTCAGGTTTTTTTTTTTTTACGCTCGCCTGGCCCAATTGCAAAAATGAAAATAGACATCATATTCTACTACAGTAATTGTCCAATATGGTGAATTGTTACTGTCATGGTGGATGTCCTTTAGCACAGATAGATTTCCAGTGTTGGCCAGGCTAGCCAAGTCCTACCTATGCATTCCGGGTACTTCAACGCCATCAGAGCGTCTGTTCTCTGCAGCAGGAAACATAGCTTCCAAAAAGAGAGCCAGCCTTAACCAGGAGCATGTTGACATGCTAACATTTTTACATTGCAATGCAAAGTTCCTGAAGAAAGTGAGTGAGTAAGTGTGTGATCCAGGAAGTGGAAGGTCATGTTTACGTGTTCTCTACGTTTATAGTAATGCACTAGTGTTAATGTTGAAACAAACCTTGTTACTGGGTTTTCTGATTCATGTTTACTTGTTCTCTACATTTGTAGGTTCAGGTTCAGGTTACTTTATTTATACCCAAGGGTAAATGTGGTTTGCAGTGGTACAAAGCATACATCCATCCATGCGCACACACAAATAAAAACAGTAAAAACATTTAGTAAAAACACTTAAAAGAAACCATAAACAGATAATGTTGCACATAACAGTGTTAAGGCTCCCCAAATCATATGTAAAATGAAAAATAAAAACATTTAACCACTAAAAGCTTCAACGTTATTTCAGTTTGTTCATTTCAGTAACAGCAGTGGGAACAAAGCTATTTTTAAAACGTGTTGTCCTACATTTAGGGACTAAAAACCTCCGACCAGAGGGAAGAAGCTGAAACTCTCCGTACAGGGGATGAAGGACATCTTTTAAAACAGAAGAAGCTATCCTCTGTACCTGACTAACGTACATGGATGTTACTGAGGTTAGGGTTCCTCCGGTCAGTTTAGATGACAGCTTAACAATCTGCTGAAGGGAATTCTTTCCTCTCAGTGTAGTGTGACCAAACCATGACACCAAAGAAAAGTAGTAATGCACTAGTGTTAATGTTGAAACAAATCTTGTTACCAGGTTTTCTGATTTGCGTTTATTTTTCATTTATATATTGGTCTAACAGCTCAGGACATTTAAATAACAAATGCTTATTTTTCCCACTTCATAAAAAAGTATATTTTTGTGTACATTTATTTATTTTTAAGGTATTTGACCAACATTTTTGTATTTATAATTTGTCAACATTGTGCTTACTGAATAGTAAAGTAGCAACTTGTTTTTTGTGTAATTTGCTGTCATTCAAGTGTTCTATTTTTGAATAAATAAAGAGGTTGAAAAATAAAACTCGTTTTGCCGATTCATTGATGAATCGGAAAAATAATCGACCGATTAATCGATTATTGAAATAATCGTTAGTTGCAGCCCTACCTGCTAAGTTTTGAATAATGGATATTGTGCATGGATTCATTGGCAGGTATGACGCTCCATTTAAAACAGGGACATTTTGAGTTTGGGGTAGAGAGACCCCTACAGGTCAGATCAGTTTTGGTGAGGAAAGTAAAAATGAAACATTTTATCTAAGAGAAAACTAATCATTGTCATTCTATTTGTCAAAAAGCATTGTGTTTCTTCACAGCCTGGTGTTTCCTTGGCATCTGCTGGTGGGAGGATCAGAGGCGCGCAGAGGACGGCATGGCCAAACCTGGAAAGTGCCATGAAGGTGGTATCTCATGGGTTATCACGTTCTTTGTCGTCGGTCTCATGGTGCTGCAGAGGACGGCATGGCCAAACCTGGAAAGTGCCATGAAGGTGGTATCTCATGGGTTATCACGCTCTTTGTCGTCGGTGCCATGGTGCTGCTAGGCGACCTCTCCTCCGCAACACCGGGATGTGTCCTGGAGGAGAACAAGAGGGCCTTGCCGACTACTATGGAAACAAATGAATTGTGTCATAAAACAAGATAACTTTGAATGTCCTGCGAATCAGTCATGCGTAGTGGCAAGTGTGAGCAGTCCTTATACTTTCTACGTATGCAGGAAGTGTTTCAACGGACATGACATTCCAGTGGTGGTAAACCGAACTACATGTAATCTGCAAGTATTACATGTAAAAGTGCAAATGGAACCTTTCCGGAGAATGGTAGCCACTCATAACCATGAGTGAAGAAGATTGTGGAATATTTCGGATGCTCGTTGGATTCAATATTGGTTTTTGAAATTACACAGTGATTGGTTCAAGCCACAGATGAACATAACCTATGATGTGCAACTATTAATATTATGCTTTACTATATTAATTAGTTTAACATCTGTATGTATTGGGCAGCACGGTGGCACAACTGGTAGAGCTGCTGCCTCTCAGCGAGAAGGTTGCCGGTTCAAATCCCGGTCCGGGGGCCTTTCTGGGTGGAGTTTGCATGTTCTCCCCGTGCATGCGTGGGTTTCCTCCGGGTACTCCGGTTTCCTCCCACAGACCAAAAACATGCACGTTAGGCTGATTGGTGACTCTAAATTGACCCTAGGTGTGAGTGTGAGAGTGGATGGTTGTTTGGTGTGAGTGAGACAGGTCCCTCTTGTAAATGAGTCCTCATGACTCAACGAGGCTAGCCTGTATAAATAAAGGTTGAATGAATGAAAAAAATGTATTAGTTGTTGAATTAAATGGAGGGTGAGCATTTTTAGAACTGATCAGAGACCAGAGGGTGGAATGAATAATGAATAAATAAGTTTGTTCTCTGATCAGTCTAAAAAGTCTGAAACATCCAGACATTGTGTGTGATTTTCCTATATCTGTCACTACCGGGGAGCTAGGAGATAAGAAGTTAAACCGTGATGATTTCATCATCACAGGAATAGTCAGTTTATTGATCGTCATCTCCGGAGTTTTGTTCTAACGGTTTGATTAGGGGTAAGGAAGAGATACTCCAGTTCCTGTTGAAACTGGGTAATTGCTTGTGGAAAAGAGCCTGGCCAACTCTGTTTCACAAGCAATCCTTATCTAAAGGAATAAAAGGAGACCGGCTGAGGCTTCTACCCTGAGGCTGTTAGACTCATGAATAAATAATCAACACGAATAAACATTGCAAAATATCACATCATGCTGATGCTGATCTGTTTTCTTTTCTTGTTGCTGCTGATCTGTTTCATGTTACTGTGTTCATTTGTGACCATCTGCTCATACAGACTCGTGTTCGTGCTGCTGTTTATAATGATGTTTTTCTATTACATTAGGGCAATGTATTACTAGTTGATGTTTTTCTTAGTTAATCCTAGATGTTACTACTGTTTTTCTCTTGCATTTGTTGTTGGATGTAACTGGGACCCTATGTACATAATCTCGTTTTCATCACATGTACCACATGCGGTGCAAATGACAATAAAGACTCTCTGACTCTGAACTTAAATGTCAGAAGTCTTATATCAAAACTAGATGCAGTAAAAATCTGGGTTCAGTCCACTGAAGCAGACATAATAGTCTTATCTGAAACATGGTTCAGCAAAGCTATCCCTGACAAACAAATTTCCATTCCTGGTTATATTGTTTTTAGATGTGATCGCCCCAGAAGAGGTGGTGGAGTGGCTATTTATATCAAGAACAAATTCACAGCAAACCTTCTGTCTTCGTGCTCAATTAGCAAACAACTTGAGCTACTGGCACTAACCCTAGACTTCCCTGACGGTCAATCAATCACTGTGGTGGGTTGTTACAGGCCCCCCTCAGCCGCCAGTGAAGCCCTCACTTCCCTGAGAAATTTTCTGGTGGGGCTAAACGCCAAGGAGCTACTACTAATTGGTGATCTAAACCTGGACTGGTTGACCTCTACTTCTGACAATCTTAAATCCATCTGTGATTCATTTAATTTAACTCAACTAATTCAAACGTCAACACGCCCAAATAACAAAACCCCTGAAAAATCCACCTTACTGGACCTTATCCTAACTAACATGCCTCACAAGTACGCAAATGCATGTGTGTTTGCTAATGACCTCAGTGATCACTGCACCATTGCAGCCGTAAGAAATGGGAAGTTACCAAAATTAAAACCCACCATCATCTTCAAAAGGGATTTAAAACATTTTTGTGAGCAGGCCTTTCTTCATGACTTAGCCACTTTCGATTGGAGTAGAATTTCATTGATAGATGATGTAGAACTTGCACTGGCTTACTTCTATGAGGGTTTTCAAAACATAATCAACACACATGCTCCATACCGTAAATACAGAATAAAGGGACGTAAAAATCCTTGGTTTTCCCCGGAGATAGGAAATCTGCTCAAAGAAAGAGATGCTGCCTGGGCCTGAAATGTTATCTGCTGACCAAACTGATGCAAATCCACCCCCAGCTCCACATGTGCTGGACAAACAGGTCACAAATCGCTTTGATTTTGAATCAATATCTCCCGCTGAAGTTCTAAATGCTCTAAAAACTCTCGACACACGCAAAGCAGCAGGACCTGACAACATAGAACCACTTTTCCTAAAACTAGCTGCAGATTTCATTGCTGAACCTCTTTCCCATATTTTCAATCTCAGTCTCAACACAAATAAAATACCCAAAATCTGGAAATCAGCTTTTGTTCTCCCTCTGCTAAAAGGGGGTGAACCAACAAATGTCAACAACTACAGACCAATTTCAAAATTATGCATTCTTGCCAAACTGTTCGAAAGACTTGTCTGTGATCAGCTAACTGATTTCCTACAAGCAAACCATATTCTATCACAATTCCAGTCAGGATTCAGAAAACAACACAGCACCGTCACTACAGTTCTCAAAGTATTAAATGACATCATACATGCCCTGGACTGCAAACAATTCTGTGTTGCCCTATTTATAGACCTGTCCAAGGCATTTGATACAGTTGATCATAGACTATTGACAAACATCCTGGAACACTCTGGTCTATCAAAACTTGCAGTCTCCTGGTTCACCAACTACCTAACTGACAGAACGCAGTCTGTTCATGTAGCCGGATCCTCCTCTACTTTCTTAGATGTTGTGAAAGGGGTGCCACAGGGTTCTGTCTTGGGTCCCATTCTTTTCTCCCTATACATAAACGATCTTTGCAGTGATCTGTCAAATGCCTCCCACCATTATTACGCAGATGACACCATCATCTATTGCTGTTCTTCCTCCCTCAGCCAAGCTTTCACCTCTCTTCAGGACGCTTTTAATATTATTCAGTCACGGCTGCAAAAACTTAGACTGGTCCTAAATGCCGACAAAAGCAAGTGCATGGTTCTTGCCAACAGAAAGCAGCAACCAGAGAACCCACCTCAAATTGGAACCCAAGAGGGAAAACAAATAGAAATGGTCTCCACCTACAAATATCTAGGTTTCAACATTGACACTGAACTGTCTTTTAAAACCCACATCTCCAAAATGGCCACTAAACTCAAACTGAAGCTAGGTTTCTTCTTCAGAAACAAATCCTGCTTCTCATGCAAAGCCAGGAGAACATTAGTAGCTGCAACATTCATGCCAATACTAGACTATGGTGACGTGCTGTACATGAGTGCTGCATCAAAATACCTACAGTCCTTAGACTCCATTTACCACGGTGCCCTTCGGTTCATTACTGACTCCAGTTATCGCACTCATCACTGTGAGCTTTACGTAAAATCTGGCTGGTCATCTCTCAGCACTCGCAGATACACTCACTGGATATCCTTCATCTACAAGACCCTCCTAAACCTAGTCCCGTCATACCTCACCTCCTTAATACAAACATCACACAGTCATTACTCCCTGCGCTCTAACGATTTAGTCCTCCTGTCAGTTCCTCCTGTCAGAACTGAACTAGGAAAAAGAGCATTCAGCTTCGCCGTCCCCTCAGCCTGGAACAACT
>JBBPBX010023313.1:19239-40625 GCA_038048925.1 Garcialebias charrua | reverse complement strand
CCCTATAGTATAGACCATATAGAAGACTATATAAATAAACAGCTTGGAGTTATTGCATTCCGAACACGGCTTAAAAGCAGCATACATCATATTTATGAACTGAGCATTTATAGCCAGGTGTTGCATAAATAAACGCCAACAAGAAAGGTTAAAATACACGCTTGCATGTGGTGATGGACAGCATAATTTTACTGGTTTGAGCTGAGAAAATCTCATTAACATCATCTGTCTCCATGACACAGACATAAAATGCATTAACACATATGTTTAGGCTACACTTTGTTGTTGCATGGTATTTTTGTCATGTGCGCATGGATTGCAGTTGTAGAGTGTATATTAAAACATTCAATATACATTTTTTTTTTTTAGTATGTGGGCAATAAATTGAAATTAGCTGCAGAACATAATAACAATTCAAATACAGCTTGCTTTACGTTACGTGTTATTTAAAATATTAAACCATTAAATTAAATATTTTAAATATACAGTAGTCCTTCGTTTACCACGGGGGATCCGTACCCTGAAGCCCCACAATAAGTAAAAAACCACGAAGTGGGAATAATAGCTCTAAAAGTGCATAGCATGTCATGATCTCAGCTCTCTGCCACGGATACACTCTGTTCTCTTGACCACGCTCCCTTCTCCACAGAAGAATGGAGATAAACAGAGGAGGAAGGAGGAGAGAGGAGGAGCTGCAGGAGGAAGTTTCTCTTGCGGTGTGGGCTGAACACAGCTGCAGCAGTTGCTAAATAATTTAAAATAATTCATTTTAAATAAAAATTCTATGCAGATCGTGTGGCTCATCCATCAGTCAGCCAACTGTGTGTCATTTCCAACCTTATTTTGAAAAACCACGATAGAACGAGTCCAAGAAAAATGAACCATGAAGTGGCGAGGGACTACTGTAGTTCAAGTTCAAGTTCAAGTTCTAGAACCTTTATAATCCTCGAGGTGGAATTTGTTTCACAGTCAGTAGACACACAAAACATCCATACTAGACAAGACAGTGAGACATTAAAATAAAAGTACATTAAATTATCATTGTTCATTGAGAAGACTGATAACTACATGGATGAATGAGTTTTTCAGTCTGTTCATTCTACATCTGGGCAGCAGATGCCAATGTCATGATGGAAGCAGACTGAACTCACCATGGAGTGGGTGATCAGGATCTGCCAGAATCTGCCCGACCTTGTTCACTGACTTGGCCTTGTGTAGGTCAGTGAGGTTCTGTAGGCCTATGTCAGCAGTTTTGCTGCACATCCTGACAATCCCGGAGATTTTGTTCCTGTTTTTGCATGTCAAAAGTCTAAACCAGTGGTCCCCAAACTTTTTCCTGTGAGGGCCACATAACTTTTCCCTTCTCTGGTGGGGGGCCGGAGTCAGTTTTTAACAGGAAAAAGTGTGACGATTGCAGGAGTGCCTAAATCAGGGGTGCCCAACCTTTTTTGAACCAAGAGTTACTTTTGAAGTCGGCAGTTTGCCGAGAGCTACTCGTCCAGTCTCAGTATCAAAAAACAAAATTTTTCATCTCCCTACTCCTCACTTCTTTAAAGTAAATAAAACAGAACGTAATGTGTTGCTAGTTTTATTTAATTAAAGTATTTTATCAAAGTAAAATGACGCAATATTTGAAAAGCACACCATATTTTTTAAAGAAACGAATAAACAATGAACTGAACAATATAAAACTCCCTCATTTACACTAACTATTTACAAAAAGTGACTTACAAAGGTGCAGATTTACAAATCTCCAACAACTATTTCAAACCTCAATAAAACCTAAATATCAAAACTAGGCAGCTGCTCTGTGCAGCAGGATGGTGTCATCAGGTGCAAGCTGGGCGACCGTGGCGTAGTGGTAATGGCAGTCGACCCCTGATCGGAAGGTTGGAGGTTCGAATCCCGCATCCGCCCACCATGTGTCGTTGTGTCCCTGGGCAAGACACTTAACCCCGAGTTGCTCCCAGTAGGACTGGATGGCGCCTTGCAAGGTAGGCTACCACTACCGGTGTATGAATGTGTGAATGAATGGGTGGATGGATGGCTGGTATTGTAAAGTGCTTTTGGGCTCCTCACAGGGGGCTGGAAAGCGCTATATAAATAAGCTCCATTTACCATTTACCAAGCTGTATAAAATAAATGTGTCTCTACCTTAGTGGCACTTCTGACACTGAGAGGAGGAGGCGCGGGGCAGTATGAGGTGGTTGGGAGGCGCAGGCAGGTCTCCAGATGATCATCAGTCATTGTGGATCTGTTTTTGGACTTGATGATTTTCATGTGTGAAAAAGCAGACTCACACAGGTAGGTAGATCCAAAAAGTGCTGTTAAGTTCAAAGCACATCTTCGGATGTAAGGATACTTTTCTTCTGAGAGCAGACTCCAGAACTCTCCATCCACGCCAGGTGATGCTCGAATTACAGATGAGGCAAATAGACTTTGAATTAGAATAAACAAAAAAATACTCCTCCTCCCACTCTGTGTGAAAATAATACGTTTTTGTTTGCTTGTTTGCTAGTTTTCCATCCATGTTTACTGTGCACCGACAGCTCCACTGCTGTCCTAAAGTCTCGTGAGAGCGCTGTGTCACCGCACCCAAAACTCGCAAGACTATGTCTGTGAGAATACAAGATGAGGAGGGCTGAGGAAAGCGTTGCTGCGCATTGGAATATCGTCACTCCTCCCACCCCCCACCCCAGCTAGCTCCCTTTATGTGAAAGGGAGACAATTCAACTTACTCCTTCATCTTTAAAAACTGTGTTAGGATAGGCTAAGTACTTGGTGACCGTACAGTACTGTACATGTATTCATTTGTAAAAAAAAAAAAAAAAAATTTTTTTTTTTTTTTTTTTTACTATTGTTCTGGGGGCCGGACCAAATGTGGGGGCGGGCCGGATGCGGGCCGTGGTTTGGGGAGCACTGGTCTAAACCAACAGATGAAAGTAAAACTTAAAAGAAACTCAATAAAACATGAATAAAACATTCTCATTAAAATAGAATCAACATTAAAACCACAAAGCTTCAGATTAAAATACATTCTCTGATGGACCTTCTTACAAAGTGAGTACACATGTGCATCAAAGGTAAGTTTGTCATCAAGAACGGTTCCCAGATATAGTGATGCACCACCTGAAGAGTCTTTTTTTTAAAATCAGTAACCATCTTCTTTGTCTTTAAATATTTAAGGGAGACTCACACCATTCAGTGAAGTCCCCTACCACAGATCCAGAGTCTGGGTCATCACATCTGAGAAGGGACAGGATGACAGAGTCATCAGCTAACTTTAAAATGTGACACTGTGGAAAATGGCTGCAACAATCATTTGCATATAAAGTGAATAAAAGGAGCAAAAGAACACAGCCCTGAAAGGAACCAGTAGAGGACAGTTGGACATCAGAGAAAACCTCATTGATCCTCACCCACTGAGACCAATCAGTTAAAAAGTCCACAAGCCAAAATATGAGGCCAGGGTCGAGACCATGCGAACATTGAAATTCCTCTGCTAAAATGTTTTTGGTATGGAGTTCAGTTTATTCACAATGGGGTACCACAAGGTTCTGTACTAGGCCCTATGGTATTTATCTTGTGTATTAATGATTTTGTAAAGGATATTTCAAATGCAGCAGTTCATTTTTATGCAGACGACACAGTCATATATTTATTTGACCACAAATGTAATTGCATACATGAGAATGCATTTAGCCTAATAGAATACAAGAACAACTTTGTCAGCTTCAACTTGTTTTGAATGTTGACAGAGCAAAGCTCGTGTTTTTCACCAACTCAACAACAGCAAGGTCAAACCAGTCTGTCATCACCACTAGTGATGGTCAACAAATTGAACTTGCATCCATGTTCAAATATCTGGGATTTTTAATTGATGACAAATTGTCTTTTAAAGCACATTTTCAGTTTACTGTAAAAAATAAATAAATAATAATAATAATAATTTTTAGTGTTCTTCAGTGGTTGGCAAATGAACGCTAGAGAGCGCTAAAGCGCTAATCCGCTTACAGTGGACCTAAACTTTTTGTCAGCGTTTTTGTGGTTTGACTAACTTTTATAATTCATAAGCGGATTTGTGCTATTTTTATTTAAAATGCAGTACCGCTAATAACTAATTATCTATCAGTAAAAACCAATAAACTTATTTAGAGGCTCTTATTCTGGCTCTGTTGCTGCTAGTTTTACCTTTTTCCCCACCGTAAAGAGCAGAGAGGAGGGAGGGTTGGAGGGGGAGCAGAGCGGAGAACAGACTCGGATCTACCATGTAGGTAAATGATGCCGTTGCCTGGGGATCCCAATCAGCATGGGGCCCCGGCCGCGCCCCGGCCAGTCACCTACATCCCTAACATTGATCCTGCTTGTTAATGTACATTTAACATAAAAATAATTATAGTTACGATGAAAACGATCATTAAATACGCAATAAAAAAACGGTCGATTTCTTTATCCCCCTACTAAAAATGGACTATTCCATCTTGACATCTTCCGGGTCAGAGGTGAACTCAGGGGCTAATTCTGTGGCTAGCTGTTTGTGCTGGGTACTTGGATAAATCCGCAGAGAACCCCGCTGTTTCAAGCCAAATTAACGCGGCCGGAGGATTTTATTGTGTGTTTTGTGTCGACCATTCGACGGTGAGTCGTTAGTTTTATGTATTTTAGTTACTTTTCATTAAATCTGTTGACTACCTATAGAATCTTGACATCTTCCGGGTCAGAGGTGAACTGGACGCTGAACTCTGTGTCCAGCTGGTTGTGCTGGGTTACTAATGGATAAATCCGCAGAGAACCCCGCTGTTTCAAGCCAAATTAACGCGGCCGGAGGATTTTATTGTGTGTTTTGTGTCGACCATTCGACGGTGAGTCGTTAGTTTTATGTATTTGGGTTACTTTTATGTATAAATGCGGTGGCGACACACCCGTGTATTTGAGATTTAAAAGTGGTTTTAGGGATTAAAAGATCATTCTATTTTTTGTTGATTTCGTGGCCGAATAGAATATATGTACGTAAAGTATTAAATAAATCCTTTGATTTTTGTAATTTCATCCTTTTAGGATCATTTTTGTTACTTTTCAGTTGGCAGTGTAGTGCAAATATTGATAACGCTGCCGGCTATATATAAATATATATATATATATATATATATATATATATATATATATATATATATATATATATATATATATATATATATATATATATATATATATATATATATATATATATATATATATATATATATATATATATATATATATACAAGCCCAAAACCAGAAAAGTTGGCACGTTGTGGAAATCGCAAATAAAAACAGAATACAATGACTTGCAAATCTTTTTCAACCTATATTCAATTGAACACACTGCAAAGACCACATACTTAACGTTCGAACTGGTAAACTTTGTTATTTTTTGCAATTATTAGCTCATTTGGAATTTGATGCCTGCAACATGTTTCAAAAAAGCTGGCACAAGTGACAAAGAAGACAGAGAAATTTGAGGAATGCTCATCAAACACTTATTTGGAATATCCCACAGGTGAACATGCAAATTGGGAACAGGTGGGTGCCATGATTGGGTATAAAAGCAGCTTCCTTGACATGCTCAGTCATCCACATAGAAGGATGGGGCGAGGGTCACCACTCTGTGAACAAATGCGTGGGCAAATTGTCGAACAGTTCAAGAACAACTTTTCTCAACGAGCTATTGCAAGGAATTTAGGAATTTCACCATCTACGGTCCGTAATATCATCAAAAGGTTCAGAGAATCTGGAGAAATCACTACACGTAAGGGGCAAGGCCGAAAACCAACATTGAATGCCCGTGACCTTCGATCCCTCAGGCGGTACTGCATCAAAAACCGACATCAGTGTGTAAAAGATATCACCACATGGGCTCAGGAATACTTCAGAAAACCACTGTCAGTAACTACAGTTCGTCGCTACATCTGTAAGTGCAAGTTAAAGCTCTACTATGCAAAGCAAAAGCCATTCATCAACAAGATCCAGAAACGCCGCCGGCTTTGCTGGGCCCGAGCTCATCTGAGATGGACTGATGCAAAGTGGAAAAGTGTTCTGTGGTCTGATGAGTCCACATTTCAAATTGTCTTTGGAAACTGTGGACGTCGTGTCTTACGGACCAAAGAGGAAAAGAACCATCAGGACTGTTATAGGCGCAAAGTTCAAAAGCCAGCATCTGTGATGGTATGGGGGTGCATTAGTGCCCAAGGCATGGGTAACTTACACATCTGTGAAGGCACCATTAATGCTGAAAGGTACATACAGGTTTTGGAGCAACATATGCTGCCATCCAAGCGACGTCTTTTTCATGGACGCCCCAGCTTATTTCAGCAAGACAATGCCAAGCCACATTCTGCACGTGTTACAACAGCGTGGCTTCGTAGCAAAAGAGTGCGGGTCCTCCCCTGGCCTGCCTGCAGTCCAGACCTGTCCCCCATTGAAAATGTGTGGCGCATTATGAAACGTAAAATACGACAACGGAGACCCCGGACTGTTGAACAACTTAAGCTGTACATCAAGCAAGAATGGGGAAGAATTCCACCTGAAAAGCTTCAAAAATTGGTCTCCTCAGTTCCCAAACGTTTACTGAGTGTTGTTAAAAGGAAAGGCGATGTAACACAGTGGTAAATATGTCCCTGTGCCAACTTTTTTGCAATGTGTTGCTGCCATTGAATTCTAAGTTAATGGTTATTTGCAAAACAAAATAAAGTTTCTCCGTTCGAACATTAAATATATTGTCTTTGCATTCTATTCAGTTGAATATGGGTTGAAAAAGATTTGCAAGTCATTGTATTCTGTTTTTATTTGCGATTTGCACAACGTGCCAACTTTTCTGGTTTTGGGCTTGTATAAATAGCGGATTAGATTAGCTTCCCCTAATTTTCATAAGACATTTGTGCTTTTGAATTCCATCCATCCATCCATCCATCCATCTTCTTCCGCTTATCCGGGGTCGGGTCGCGGGGGTAGCAGCCTAAGTAGGGAGGCCCAGACTTCCCTCTCCCCAGCCACTTGGAGCAGCTCCTCCGGGGGAATCCCAAGGCGTTCCCAGGCCAGCCGAGAAACATAGTCCCTCCAGCGCGTCCTGGGTCTTCCTCTGGGTCTCCTCCCGGTGGGACATGCCCGGAACACCTCACCAGGGAGGCGTCCAGGAGGCATCCTAACCAGATGCCCGAGCCACCTCAACTGGCTCCTCTCGATGTGGAGAAGCAGCGGCTCTACTCCGAGTCCCTCCCGGATGACTGAGCTTCTCACCCTATCTCTAAGGGAGAGTCCAGCCACCCTGCGGAGAAAACTCATTTCAGCCGCTTGTATCCGAGATCTTGTTCTTTCGGTCATAACCCAAAGCTCATGACCATAGATGAGGGTGGGAACGTAGATCGATCGGTAAATTGAGAGCTTTGCCTTTTGACTCAGCTCTCTCTTCACCACGACAGACCGGTACAGCGCCCGCTTCACTGCGGACGCTGCACCTATCCGCCTATCGATCTCACGCTCCAGTTTTCCCTCATTCGTGAACAAGATCCCGAGATACTTAAACTCCTCCACTTGGGGCAGGACCTCCTCCCCGACCCGGAGAGGGCATGCTACCCTTTTCCGGCTCAAGACCATGGCCTCGGATTTGGAGGAACTGATCCTCATCCCGGCCGCATCACACTCGGCTGCAAACCGCTCCAGTGAAAGTTGTAAATCACGAACTGATGAAGCCAGTAGGACCACATCATCTGCAAAAAACAGAGAAGCGATTCTAAGGTCACCAAAACGGATCCTCTCAACACCTTGGCTGCGCCTAGAAATTCTGTCCATAAAAGTTATGAACAGAATCGGTGACAAAGGGCAACCTTGGCGGAGTCCAACTCTCACCGGAAACGAGCCTGACTTACTGCCGGCAATGCGGACCAAGCTCTGACACCGGTCGTACAGGGACCTAACAGCCCATATCAATGGGCCTGGTACCCCATACTCCCGGAGTACCCCCCACAGAACCCCCCGAGGGACGCGGTCGAATGCCTTCTCCAAGTCCACAAAGCACATGTAAACTGGTTGGGCAAACTCCCACGCACCCTCCAGGACCCTGTTGAGGGTGTAGAGCTGGTCCAGTGTTCCACGACCAGGACGAAAACCACACTGCTCCTCCTGAATCCGAGGTTCGACTATCCGACGGACCCTCCTCTCCAGAACCCCTGAATAGACCTTACCAGGGAGGCTTAAGAGTGTGATCCCCCTATAGTTGGAACACACCCTACGGTCCCCCTTTTTGAATAGGGGAACCACCACCCCAGTCTGCCAATCCAAGGGAACTGCCCCCGATGTCCACGCGATATTGCAGAGTCGCGTAAGCCAACACAACCCTACAACATCCAGAGCCCTAAGGAACTCCGGGCGAATCTCATCCACCCCCGGAGCCTTGCCACCGCGGAGCTTTTTAACCACCTCGGCGACCTCAGCACCAGAGATCGGAGAACCCGACCCAAAGTCCCCAGGCTCCGCTTCCTCAGTGGAAGACGTGCCAGTAGGATTGAGGAGGTCTTCGAAGTATTCCGCCCACCGACTCACAACATCCCGAGTTGAGGTCAGCAGCACGCCACCCCCACCATAAATGGTGTTGGTCGCGTACCTCTTTCCCCCCCTGAGACGCCGGATGGTGGACCAGAATCGCCTCGAAGCCGTACGGAAGTCATTCTCCATGGCCTCTCCGAACTCCTCCCACGCCCGAGTTTTTGCCTCAGCAACCACCCGAGCCGCATGCCGCTTGGACTGCCGGTACCTATCAGCTGCTTCCGGGGTCCCACAAGCCAAAAAGGCCCAATAGGACTCCTTCTTCAGCCTGACAGCATCCCTCACTGCCGGTGTCCACCACCGGGTTCGAGGGTTGCCACCACGACAGGCACCAACAACCTTGCGGCCACAGCTCCGATAAGCTGCCTCGACAATAGAGGCGCGGAACATGGCCCACTCGGACTCCATGTCCCCCGCCTCCCTCTGAACGTGCTTTTGAAATTGTGGACCTAAAAAAATTAATAAGCGTTTTAGAAATTGTGGAACTAATTTTTGGATTAGCGCTGCCCAGCACTGGTGTTCTTTGTGTCAGAACAGAAATGGGTAAGAAAGTCTTCATCTTTTCTGCTCCTACCTCAAGGAACAGTTTGCAATCAAAGCTTAAACTTAGAACACTAGTATCTCTGAATGTATACCATGAGAGATCCCATTATGTTCAAGTTACAGAAGTGCAATTGTTTTAAATGAGTCATTTGCTTTATTGTATGTCTATGGTCATTGTGACTATGTGTTGTAACTGAGTGTTTTTTTTTTCTCCCTCTCTTTGTATGCTTCCAGTCTTGGCCAGGTTTGTCTTGTAAAAGAGATCTTTTGATCTCAATAGGACAAACCTGGTAAAATAAAGGTTATTATTATAAGGGCTGAAGCAGATGAAAACTCAAGAAAAAGCAATCTTATAAATGTTTTGTACCTTCAAGATGTCCTAAATCATATCATAAAGTGTTCCTACTGCATCCTCCACTCCCCTGCGTGAACGATGTGACACAGTTCAGTTCAACAATGAGCAGTAGACATTATATTAGCTACAATTAACCTGCTGTGCAAGCTCAGACCATAGCACATTATGGTTTATTTCCACCACTGAAGTGTACAACTTCTGTACACTGCTGTGACACCATGTGGTGAGGTTATAGGGTGCTATACAGTAGATGAAAAATTAAGGTCAAAATTTGAACACCATTACTAAATTGCTGACATTATATAAAGCATTAAATAGTAAATGTGTGGACAGTTAAAACATAGTTGAATTATCCCCAGGTTTTTTGCCACATTGTCAACATTTTATGATGTTTTTTATTGATGCTCCAGCATCAATGTGTGGCATGGAGGCTGCACAGTTGCAGAGAGGAAAGCTCTACAGAGAGTGGTGAAGGCTGCACAGAAGTCTGTTGGAGTCAGTCTCCCCACCATCACAGACATTTACACCTCCAGATGCAGGAAAAGAGCCACCTGCATCATGAAAGACCTCACTCACCCAGCACACTCACTCTTTGCCCCACTCCCCTCAGGACGGAGGTTGAGGAGCATCAAATGTAGAACCACTAGACTGAGGAACAGCTTCTACCCTGAGGCTGTTAGACTCATGAATAAATAAATAATAAGAATAATCACTGCAAAATATCACATCATGCTGATGCTGATCTGTTTTCTTGTTGCTGTGTTCATTTGTGACCATCTGCTCATACAGACTCATGTTCGTGCTGCTGTTTATAATGATGTTTTTCCACTACATTAGGGCTTAGTGTATTACTAGTTGATGTTTTTCTTAGTTAATTCTAGATGTTATTACTGTTCTTTTTCTTTTTTTTTCTCTTGCATTTGTTGTTGGATGTAACTGGGACCCTGTGTACATAATCTCGTTTTCATCACATGTACCACATGCGGTGCAAATGACAATAAAGACTCTCTGACTCTGACTCTCTGACTCTGATTTTAATGTTTTTGTTTTATGTCGTATGAGGTTTGATCCCTGTGAGCCTGCGTTTATGTTCATGTGTGATCCATTACAGCAGGATCTGTTAGCCATGGACCCAGCAGGCGAATAGATAGCTCGGACATTTTCCTCTGGCTTGCTCTCATCGGTTTGTGGAGGAAACTTACGTTTTTCTTTTAAATTTTTGAGAAGTGAAGAAGAAATCTGTTAGAAAAAGAAGTTCACAGAAATTCCAAGCAGGTATTCGGACACATCCTCAGATAAAGTTTCACTGAGCTTGAACCAACGTGAGGAAGTTCAGAATTTTGACAAAACTGCCAGAGGAAATCTATCTGGGACTGAGGGTCTGAGGCACATGGAGGGGTATCTTCATGAGGTCTTCATGTCTGCCTGGACGGTCTCTGATCATCCTGTACCAGGATATCTCTCTTGATGTGTTCTTACTCCTCAGTAAGAGCTTTCCAATTCTTTGAGGGGAGCAGTACTTGTCCCACCTCACAAAGTCCAGGTAACAGAGTAACTCACTGCTTTAAAGAGTCTGTGTGGGGTGCCATTTTCAAACAGACTGTGAAGTTAATACCAGAAAATAAGGAATTTGGTCTTTGTTTTAGATGTTGACCATCGTGCCACAATCAGATATGAGTGAAATGGTTATTTTATCTTCATAAGATTTAATCGTATTACAGTGCTGTTTTAGATCCTGCAGAACTCACTCCTACGAAATGGCTGCTCATACCATGACAGATCCACCTCCATGTTTAACACCTGACAAAAACACCGTGGGTTGAATACATTTTTTGGCTTTCTCAACACAGAAAATGCCCTAAATGGAAGTCAAAGACATTTTATCACTGAATGTTATGTTCATTTGACAATTAACATTTGTCTTTTTTGGCATCAGTGAAATTCCTTAAGGAATGCTGGTTTAAAAGGACATAAATCAACTTTTAGGCTCAAGCCCTTCTTTGCTCACTAAAAGGGTTTATTAAAGAAATTAGTATGAATCATTAATGAACATTTTGATCATCTATAAATTAATTTACATTTGGGTACAATACGGAAACCTGTCAGAAAAGATCAGAAACCATATTAAATAAACAAAATGGAAACAACGCAAACAATAAATGCATTTAGCAACACCTTAAGATATGTTTGCAAAAACGGTAAGTGAGGAAATAAAAACCAGAAATGACTTAAAACTTTATATTTTTATGAAGAACACTTAGAATATTAAATGGACTGTAGCACTTTTCTATCTTATCAAGATACTCGAATAGCTTTACAACACAATCTGTGCCCTCACTGACCCATTCATACAGTGCTCTGTTCTATACAAAGAATGATCAGTGCTTTATCACATTTATACACTGATGGGACACACATCGGAGGCAATGAGGGGTTCAGTGTCTTTCCCAGGGACACTTCGGCATGTGACTGCTGGTGGAATCAAACCCCCAACTCTTGCTTTGGAAGATGACTAAGAGCAACCTTCAATTCAATGTGAAGAAGACGAAGGAAATGGTTGTGTATTTCAGATGGAACAAACACACCTACCCTCCCCAAACATTGAAGGATCTGCGGTGGAAGTGGTCTCCAGCTACAAGTACTGTACTTGGGTGTACACATGAATGATAACCTCAGCTGGGGGCAACAACACCACCAGCCTGATCAAGAAAGGTCATCATAGACTCTACTTCCTCAGACGGCTGAGACGAGCTGGTCTGAGAAGATCAGTCCTCACCTCCATCTACAGGTGTGCAGTGGAGAGCATCCTGTGCGCCAGCATCAACATGCGGCATGGAGGCTGCACAGCTGCAGAAAGAAAAGTGGTGAAGGCTGCACAGAAGTCTGTTGGAATCAGCCTCCTCACCATCACTAAGAGCGGTCTTGGATGTTAGCAGCCCATTAAATGGCCATAATTAGTTGTTATAATTCCCACATGTATCGGTCAGACTGTCCCGCCTACATTCTACTAGATTTTAAAGTATTTTATTATCGTTATCAACGCTGACAATAGGCAGTGTCGCACAAGGGTAAACCAGGAAGTGTTTTTTTTTCAGCCTATGTAACCCTGTTCTTAACTAACCTTACATCTGACCCATAGGGCCAACCCTAAACTTAACCCCTTACCCTTGTGCCTAAACCTAACAAGACCCTAAACCTAACCGCCAGACCCTTTACTCTGAACCTAACCATGTGAGCCTACTATGAGTGCTAACAATGCTAACAATGTATCTTTAAACCCACAGGAGGGGCAGTCTGACGACCACATATGGAGACGATAACAAGGAATAACAGCCATTTAATGGCTAATAACATTTGAAGCGGATGTCACAAACATCTACACCTCCAGATGCAGGAAGAGGGCCACCTGCATCATGAAGAACCCCACTCACCCAGCACACACACTTTTTGTCCCGCTGCCCTCAGGAAGGAGGTTGAGGAGCATTACGTGTAGAACCACTAGACTGAGGAACAGCTTCTACCCTGAGGCTGTTAGACTCATGAATATCTAATCAGGATTATCACTGTGAAAAAAAAATCAATTGACAATTTGATTGTTGAAATGTGCTACTGATCTCATGCTGCTGATTATTTCATAGTGTTGTATTTATTAGTACTCATCCGCTCACACAGACTCATGTCTGTGCTGCTGTTAGGCATATTGTTTTTGTACTAGTGCTTAGCATATTTCTTGGTTCATATTAGATCGTGTTACTGTTTTTCTTTACAATTTATAGTTTTGTTGGATGCAACTGGGACCCTGTGTACACAATTTTGTTCCACCTCATGTACCACATGTGATGAGAATGACAATAAAGACCCTTGACTTGACTGCTCTAGCCACTCTGCCACAGCCGCCCCATAATACAAATTATTACAAATTATTTATCCGTTGCTTATAGTTATTTGGAAAGTTTATGAGCCTAAAATACTTTGTACAAAAACAGATGTTACAGACAGAAACATCTGTCTCAGTTCATATCAGTTACAACCACATCCAATTTTAGACCAATAACTGTCAAATTAATGGAGTTAAATATGGGCTAATGTTGATTAGCTGTGGCAGCCATCTTGAATTGAAATGGAACATTGAAATTTCTCCAATGGTCAGTTTGACGTACATCTAGTTTCTGAAAGGCTTATTGAAATCAAGTAACAGTGGTTTATGAAATATTTTGGTAACACACACACACACACACACACCTGCTTTCAAATATTGGCAGCGAGCAATAAGAAATGAAAAGTAAACAATCTCATATTTAGTCTGTAATAGAAAAAGTCAAAGAAAATGTGTTTATATTCCACACATTTTTTCTTCTACAAAACAATTATTTGCTTATTACCTGTATTCATACCATTTGGTAATTTGTTGAGTCAAAGTGGAAACAAAAAATCCAAGTTTTGTCCTGTTAAGAGTGAAGGCCTAACAGGAAGTAATAACGGAAAACAAAACCCAACAATGTTCAGTCAGGTCATCCGGACGATTTATTTTATTTCTGAGATATTTCATCCTTCATCCAAAGGACTTCTTCAATCTGATGAGCCACCAAACAAACTCATTCCCAAAAACAGCATACAGTACTCCAAACAAAACCCTCATTGTTAGGAGGAAAAATTAGTTTTTATTTGTTTAATAACAGAAGTGCTCCAAATAATTAATAATGTATTTATTATTATTTTTTTTTTTTATGGAAATTAGTGGATGAAAAGATGTAGCTTTTTCTCTGTAAACTGATTTTTCTCCAGGAACTAAGCACCACATTTGATGTGCCGTTTCTACACCAGTGGGGAAGCAGTTCCAGTATCTGCATCTAAAGAAGGAAGCTGTGTTACATGTTTCTGTCGGGGTTTGGAGCAGCAAAAACAGCAGGGTGTACAGATCTAAGGGCTCCGTGTGGGACACATTCTGGCAGTGTATCAAAGTCAACAGCACGACTGCGACAGGAAGATTTATGGGTAAACTGGGATTTGAAAAAAATATATATATGCAACAAAATCAAAATAAAAGAAATTGTAGGTACTTTGAACATTATTTCTTTGTTACTACAATCTGCAGTGACTGATGTTAAAACAGCATCAATGCAGTTTCATCCATCTATCCATTTTCTTTACCTGCTTCTTCTTGCCAGTGGATGCTGGTCCAGCAGTCTGGGTGGGAGGTGGGGGGACACCCTGGAGAGGTCTTGAGTTTTTCAACGGAACACTTAGAGTTGAACAACCATTCACACTGAGGGAAATTTTAGAATAAACCTAACATGCATGTTCTTGATCTGTGGGAGGAAACCAGAGTACCTGGAGGATATCTGTTGCTATGCCTCCCAAGAAATGCAGTTTAGAAATACATTTGTAAAAGGGCAGCTCAAATTATTTGAAGTAGGATTCTGTGGAATGGTTGTGAATGATTGACATCTTGCCAGATATTTCATTACTTTGAATTACCTCAGCTTAGAGAAGTGTGCATGGTTTGGTATGGGTTTGGTGCAAGAAGAAGGAGAAACTTTAAAAAAAAAAATAATTTTATGCACACAGTAAGCCTCTCAGAAGCAGAAAAAAGACAAACCACCTTCATTAGGGTCTAAGGAAGCAGGTCATGAGATAGGATTTGTAAACTGGTAAATTCACTATGAAAGTTACACTTTATCATGTTTGATCCAGTCTGAACTGTAAATAGCAACCCACAGGCCAAGAGTCAAACAGAAGGTTTCCTCAACTCTGGAAAGGTATGGCTTGAGAAAATGTTACTAAAAAAATAAAATATTGAAAATAAAATACTGAGTAAAAAATAAGTATTTGCTTCAATAATTTGACCCAGACCAGTATTTGCTTCAATAATTTGACCCAGACCATCCATAAAATAAAAAACACAGAACAAAAACTATCCTAATATTAAAAAATAAAATAAGTGCCCAACCCTGTGATGGACTTGCGACCTGTCCAGGGTGTCCCTGGTGTCTCGCACAGTGGTAGCTGGACCATCAAAATTTGTGGGTGACACAGACAGAAGATCTTGCCTGGAATGACTGTACCATCCAGTAATCTCCACACATATTGGGAGGTTAAGAATTTTTTAAAAATTGTTAATGAATTTAATGTTCCTAAAACAAGGGGACAAAGGATCCAACACAGAACTGTTCATCAAAAGCAGTTAATGATCCAGATTCAACCACAGCAACCAACATGCAGGTTAGATGTTACTGTACCAGGAGGAAAGTCTGGGTCAGTCAGGGCTTTAGGTGCAGTCACCATCTTGTTCTGCTCCTGTTCCTGTGGGCTGCTGTTCTTATTGGCTGCTCTCCGATCTGGTGTGGAGCCAATCCAGGAGGTCCGGTTGTTGTCTAGTCAATTCCTGGGGTGTTGGACGAGATCACAAGCCCAGACCCTCGGTAGGAGTCTCGCCGGCTGTGCGAGCTAAGTGAATTCCTTCTATCTTTATTGTAGGCCTCCATTTGTTTGCTTGGAGTGAGGTTCAGGTGGAAGGGTTTGGTATTAGGAGTGGGCAGTTTTATGAATCCCCTAAACTTTTCTGCTCTAAATGACTGCGAATGACAGCTGCCCTCCCGCTCCAAAAGGGTGTTGCCACAACCACTGAAGTTCTACTCTCAGTTTGTGCAGTGGGTGGGCATCACTGGCTCAGCTCTGCAGTGGTTTAGGTCCTACCTTTCCAATAGAAGTTTCAGTGTGAAGATCGGTAATTTTACCTTTGCTTCTGCTGCCCTCCCCTGGGGTGTACCCCAGGGCTCCATCCTTGGTCCTCTCCTCTTTTCGCTTTATCTTCTGCCACTCAGTTCTATTTTCAGAAAGCATGGTGTGCAATTTCATTTACATGTGGATGACTGTCACGTACTTTCCTTCAAAACAAAATGGCTCCACTCAGTCTCTCCTGGACTGTCTTGATGATATTAGAGGGTGGATGGCACTTAATTTCCTCCATTTTAATGAAAAAAAGACTGAGGTTATGGTCCTTAAATCCAGTGGTCCTAGTCCCCCCACCTTTGATTTTTCCTATTTGGCCCCGTATGAAAAATCGATTGTGACAAATCTAGGAGGGAAAATTGACCCCTGCCTGAAACTTGACTGTCATATCAACAACATGGTTAAGTCCTCTTTCTTTCAACTGAGGCGCCTGTCAAAAATCAAGCCCCTCCTTTCTAGGCACCACTTAGAGACAGTAATCCACGCTTTTATTACTTCACGGCTGGATTATTGTAACTCTCTTCTGATCGGAGTTAGCCAGGCCTCGCTCTCACGGTTGCAACTGGTACAGAATGCTGCTGCACGATTTTTGACTGGTACAGGCAGACACTCCAGTTTTGGTGTCCCTTCATTGGCTTCCTGTCCAGTTTCGAATCCATTTAAAAGTTTTATTGTTTGTTTTTAAGTCTTTGAACGGTTTTAGTCCCTCTTATTTGTCTGAACTGCTACACCTTTACAAGCCATCACGTGGTCTTAGATCCTCTGACCAGATGCTTTTAGCAGTCCCGAAAACAGTTTATAAATCCAGAGGAGACAGAGCATTTTCATCTCTGGCTCCTAAATTGTGGAATGAGCTGCCACTGAAGGTCAGGCAGTCCCCATCAATATCTGTTTTTAAAACTCATTTAAAAACATATTTTTTCATTGGCTTTTAACATAGAGTGAGTTAGCATATCTGTCTTAATGTTGTATTCTTTTACTTGTGATGTTCTGATTATTTATATGATTGTTTTTATTGTTTTGTGCTTGTTTTTGTCTTTGTACAGCACTTAGGACGGCTGATGTTGTATTTTAAGTGCTTTAGAAATAAATTGGTATGGTATGTTCGAGAGACCTTTAAATGGCCTGTCTTCACTTTTTCAGATTTATTTCCTGATGGAACGTGCATCAGGACATTTATTCAGTGATTGCACACACCTGTCCTTAGTCTCTTTCTCCTCTGGTGAGTCTTGCACATCACAGTATGAATCCATGCACCATTACAGCTTTCTGCCTAAATAATCCTGAAATGTGTCATGAAAGTGATTTAAATGTAAAAAAAAAAAAAGGAATAATTTCAGATTAGAGCTGTCATATTGTAGGTGGCAGATTTACCCCAGCTCACTGTGTCTGATCAGAATTAAGCTTTATTTTAACTCAGATCGTTCAAAAGCTATCCTCAACAGGTAAGATACTAATTGTTCGAAACTGTTCTGTAAAACCCCGCTTTTAATAATAATAATAATAATTTGTCACATTTGTCATCTGTGTATGTTCCCATACTTGACAGACGAAATTGGTCTTCTGCATTTAACCCAACCACCACCAGGTGGTGCAGTGAGCAGCGTAGTCGCGCCCGGGGAGCTGGGGAAATAGATGTGCACTCATAGACACCCCAGGATGGTGTGCCGTGGCCGGGGTTCGAACCTGGGTCCTCCGGATAACAAGTCAGATCAGAACTGTTTTAGACAGTTTAGTGGCCACAGCTTGACTGTGTCATGGTGGTGTTTTTTTGTTCTGCTCTGTTTGCCAACATGCCTCTTTGTTTTTGCATAAGAAAAATAATCTTTAACACATTAAGACAAAAGCTTTTTCTTCAGTGATAAAGGAGTGCAGATGGTGGCAAGAGGCAGCATATTGTTCCTTTACATAACTATTTTACAAGGAACTCCAATTATGGCGTTTCTTTTTCATGATCAGCTCCTTCTGACACTATTGACAACATCACGTGCACAACTGATACAACCACGTTTCATCTAAGAGACTGTTTAAAAAAAAAAAAAAATTTCAAGAGAAATCTAAGAAATAAGACATTTACAACAGTTGAGATGAGACCACAGCTCCAAACTGTTCCCCTTTCTCTCCTCCCCTTGTTGCGCGTGTCTGGGTGCGCGCGGAGCAGTTTTAAGGATAAATATCATGGGAAGGTCTTACCACCTTCTCATTGGCTCAGGAGTCAGAGAGACCCCGTCATATAAAGCGGGAGTGTCTGATCCAGAAAGCCCCCGCTTCCTGCTGGCGCGCGCTGAGGACCAGCGCAGGGAAGCTCCGCTGTTTTACGCACGGAGCGGGAGTGTCTGATCCAGAAAGCCCCCGCTTCCTGCTGGCGCGCGCTGAGGACCAGCGCAGGGAAGCTCCGCTGTTTTACGCACGGAGCGCGGAGAGGCGACCACCTTCCGCTTGTCTGAGAGGGAAAGAAGAGTTTCAAATCAACAGGTGGGTTCATCTGACTCCAGGGTTCACTTCTGGGCGAAAAAGTTGTTTTTATTAAAACAATATTTCTTTATTTTTTATTTTGCAATCAAATGGCATTTATTTTGGATTTATGTCTTAGTTTTATAGTGCTGCCATGTTTTTAAGTTTAATTGATTTTTTTTTAAGATTATGTTTAAAAGTTTTAGTAGCCACTTTTTGTAATAGTTATTTATGATTCATCTATTTCCCCCCCACATTAGCTGGGGGTGGGAGTGTTGTTTTTTTATGGTGTCATGAAACTGTTGTAATGATAATTCACTAACTTCCTCAATAAAATGAGATTCTGCTTGTTAACATGTTGTCTCCTCTTCGTGCATCACTTTCCTGTTGATAGATCAACTGTCAGCTGGGGGGTGTCTGAGTGGGCATGTGGTTACTGGAGAAGCTCCGTAGCAGTGGGACACATTCCCACCCCCCGAAGACGGTCGAGGCCATCCCAATCTCTGTTTACGCCAACGTGCTGACTCCAGAAAGGATCCCGGATTTCTTCATCCCACCCAAACTCATCTGCTGCCCACCGGAGGAGTCCTCCAGCCCAGAGGCCAAGCACTACCCCCCACTGAGACCCTCCTCCTCCGACCACGCCATCTGCAGCCAGAGCCCCAGGGCTCGGAGCAGCAAGAACCCCTGCAGCCCCCGCCTCTTCTCCCGCAACCTCCAGAAGTCTGCCAACCGTCACATCATCCAGATAGACTGTGCTGATGAGCCTGGCTCAGGGGCCACGGGCAGGCTGGGTGCCAATGTGAACACCAACGCTGACCCCCAGTCCCAGACGGCCATGTCCCTGCCTTACGTCCCCAAAGCCCAGACTTCATACGGCTTCTCCACCCTGATGGAGTCTCCCCACACCCGCCGTAAGGAGAGCCTGTTCCACAGTGACCCCAGCAGCCCCCTCACCTCCCCAAACTCCCAGAGGCGTTCTCAAGGGGGGACTCTGCTGGCCCCGGCCGACCCCAACCCCTACCGCTACTTCAGCGGTGGAGAGAGTGACACCTGCTCTTCAGCCGAATCTTCCCCTTTTAACTCCCCCCTGCTGTCCCGATCTGCCTCCCTCCTCCGCTCCATCACGCAGGAGACACAGGCCAAGGTGAGGCCTTCCATGTGCTCTGACTCACCCGCTTCGGATGTTATCAACCATAAAATGGGCACTATTATCTGTTATCATCCCCATACGTAGCGGTCAGATTGCCCCTCCTGTACCTCCTAGGAGGTTTAAAGGTACGTTGTCACCATTACAAGCGATGACAGCAGGCTCCGTCTTTAGCTACGTGTTAAAGTTTAGAGTAAAGCCTCTGGTTATAGGTTTAGGCTCAAGGGTAAGGGGGTTAGGTTTAGGGTTGGTCCTCGGGGTCAGGTTTAAGGTTAGGTTGAGGAAAACGGTTACATAAGCTGAAAAAAACAAAAACACTACTTCCGGGTTTATGGAAACACGCTGCCTATCTCACAGTGATAATAACGCTGATAACGTTCTTTTAAACATGCTAGGAGGTAGATTGGACAGTTTCGCCGCTACATATGGGGATGATCACAGATGATAGCACCCATTGTATGGACTGACAACATCTGAACGCCCTGTCTGACAACTTCCTGCTTGACGTGACCTCATCTTTGCTCTTTCCTTCTCTCAGGTGTCTCGTGCTAAGCGCTCCCTGGCTCGCCACAGTTCTGTCTCCACGGACGAGTGCAGCTCAGCGGACAACAGCCCCAACGCGCAGCGGCGTCGCACGCGCTGCCCACCGTCCCCGGCCTTCCGCGGGCGCAAACCCGGCGGCAGCTCCAGGAGCGCGGCGTCGGACCTCCAGCAGCGCGAGCACACGGTCAACCTCCACAAGGGCGGGACGCTGAGACTGAGCACGCACTACGACCCGGAGGCCGCGAGGCTGAGGGTGCGCGTGCTCGCCGCCGAGGCCCTGTACGACAGGAAGACGGACCCGAAAAGCATCAACTGCTGCGTGGCGCTCTACCTGAACCCCGGGAAGCAGCAGAAGCAGCGGAGCACCATCATCAAGAACAGCAGGAACCCCGTGTTCAACGAGGACTTCTTTTTCGACGCGGTGCCTCAGGCGCAAGTGAAGAGTCTGGCCGTGAAGATAAAGGTTGTGAACAAAGGGACGAGTCTGAAGAGAGACGTCCTGCTTGGAGAGAGGGAGGTGCTGCTCAGCAAGCTGCTCGCAGGCCTCTAGGGAGGCCCTGTCAAGAGAGTACAGCTCAGAGAAAGGAGGCCCCTCCTCTCTGCTGACCTTATCATCCCCACTGCACCCATCTGACAACAGGTAGCATACTGATGAAAAGGTGTACCGTATTTTTCGGAGTATAGGTCGCACCCGAGTATAGGTCGCACCATCCAATTATTGCCAAAGAATTGGAAAAATCCATATATAGGTCGCACCTACGTCAAAATGTGGACCGTGTTTAGCTCTGCTGCAAATGTCTCTTCCACAGGAGCGCACAGCAAGGCTTTTAAGAAGATTAACACTTAAAAACAATTAATTGTTTGATAAAAAATTATAGCAAATATGTGTCTGAGCTGAACTTTTCTTTAATAAATGAATAATTTTAGCAGGATAAACACCTAAAAATATATATTTGTTAGCTGACATTATTGTAAGAGTGTGTCTCAGTTTAATTTTTGTTAATAAATGATTACAAATCAGCTTATTTT
>JBBPBX010023312.1:16795-40625 GCA_038048925.1 Garcialebias charrua | reverse complement strand
CAATGCAAGGCATTGTAGGAAGGTGCTATACAAATAAAGTTTATTATTATTATTATTATTATTAAACTCCCGCAATATCTCTCGTTGAGAGGTAACGTTGTCTCGCTAATGCTAGCAGAGCCCCTAGCAAGTCAGCATCACGGACAGCATGGCTTCGCTGGATGAAGTTTGTGTTCCCACATATTTTATGACCTAAAACCTCTGACGAAAACCAGTTAGCGCATTGCTAAAAGTGCCGGTTCTGACTTTCGGCGGAAGTCGTGCACATAATTCGCGCAAGGCATCATGGGGGCTAGGAATAAGGTGGCTAGAAGACGCCCCAACCACTTTTAAATCATTTGTTTGGCAGCATTTTGGATTTCCAATAGAAACGATAAATGGCGAAAGAGCAACAAACAAGACATGGACAATATGTAAGCACTGCAAGAAATTTTTACCGTACACCGCTGCTAACACTAGCACGATGCAAAAATCTTGTCTCGTTCTCGCAAACTCTGTAATTTGTCTCGTCTCGTCTCGAGAGTTTTATGTATCGTTACACCCCTAGCAGCCACCCATACAGGTTGTCAAATCGTAAAGTTTGCAGATGACACAGTTGTGGTGGGATGCATCACAAACAATGATGAGTCCAGCTACAGGGAGGAGGTGGAACACCTGGAGAGCTGGTGCAAAGAGAATAACCTTCACATAAATGTGAAGAAGACAAAGGAGATGATTGTGGACTTCAGAAGGAACAAACACACCCACACCCCACTGAACATAAGAGGATCTGTGGTGGAAGTGGTCTCCAGCTACAAATACTTGGGTGTACACATGAATGATAACCTCAGCTGGAGCAACAACACCACCAGCCTGATCAAGAAAGGTCATCAGAGACTCTACTTCCTCAGACGGCTGAGACGAGCTGGTCTGAGAAGCCAGTCCTCACCTCCTTCTACAGGTGTGCAGTGGAGAGCATCCTGTGCTCCAGCATCAACGTGTGGCATGGAGGCTGCACAGTTGCAGAGAGGAAAGCTCTACAGAGAGTGGTGAAGGCTGCACAGAGGTCTGTTGGAGTCAGTCTCCCCACCATCACAGACATTTACACCTCCAGATGCAGGAAAAGAGCCACCTGCATCATGAAAGACCTCACTCACCCAGCACACACACTCTTTGCCCCACTCCCCTCAGGACGGAGGTTGAGGAGCATCAAATGTAGAACCACTAGACTGAGGAACAGCTTCTACCCTGAGGCTGTTAGACTCATGAATAAATAAATAATCAGAATAATCACTGAAAAATATCACATCATGCTGATTCTGATCTGTTTCTTGTTGCTATGTTCATCTGTGACCATCTGCTCATACAGACTCAAGTTCGTGCTGCTGTTTCTAATGATGTTTTTCTATTACATTAGTGCTTAGTGTATTTTTTTAGTTGATGTTTTTCTTAGTTCATATCTTAGATTTTATTACTGTTTTTCTCTCACATTTTATTGTTGGATGTAACTGGGACCCTGTGTACATAATCTCGTTTCATCACATGTGCCACATGCGGTGCAAATGACGATAAAGATTCTCTGACTCTGACTCTCTCTAACATGCATGTACCCAGAGAAAACTCATGCAAGCACAGAGAGAACATGCAAACTCCACCCAGAAAGTCCCCTGGCTGGGATTCGATGCAGCAACCTTCTCGCTGAGAGGTGACAGCTCTACCAACTGATCCACCATGCCACCACACATAAACATGATTTGCTGATTCATCTCATATTTCTTTAAAAAGAAAATCCAGAAACTATTTTCTTATATGAACATTCATGCATATTTCTGCCCAGGGATGAGATGTCATTGTTTTCTGGCAGCTGGTTATGGGCTTGTTTTTATCATGTATCATCTTCATCGTCATCACAAAGACCTGAAAACTCTGACACAGATTTTCATCATCAATCTCTTTGTAATCCAGTATTTATTTCACTCTGAATAGGCTGAAAGACAAGTGGGTTGATTACAGCTGTATGTCCTCTATGATTGAAATGTAAAAGTGTGACGCTGGTTATTCATTTGAACCGTGCATGTAAATGTTGGTAACAGTTTCAGGGTTTTATTTTGTCCTGAAGATGTTGCAAATTTGTTACAAATGCCTTGTACCTGCTTGTTTGATCTGATTTTATCTCAGTTCTTCAGTTTGCACATAATGTTTAATTCAGGATGATGCATCTGCTCACATTGTTTAGTGTTGTCTGAAGGAATTGCAGGATCATCTTTCAGGGTCATCGCATGCCCTTATCAACAAAACAAGTTAGAAACAGTATGTTGTTATTTTTCTAGCTTTCCGCAGACACAACAGGAAAAAAACAAGTTGTTGCAATAAAATTTCCTAGATAAAATGATAGAAGAAAGTTTAAATAGCACCATTATTTATTTATACAACCCATTTTTTCTGATTGTTCTGAATAGCGGATTATGAGCCAAAATCAGCTCAGAAGCTATGAGAAGGATTTTCTTAAAGAGTGTAACAGTTCACACTTTTGCCGTGCTGGCAGTGACTAACAGATGTTATTAGGTCGGATCTAGTCATATTTCAATAGCAACATTTAAACAGAAAAGCACCAGAAGTGTAAATCGGGTATTACAATGATGTTTTACATTAGATTAATGGAAAACAGTTTATAGAAGGGGCTTTTAGTGTTTTTTTTCTTTCTTCAATTTTCTATTTTTCTCAACAATTTTTTTGCAAATGAACTTAATCTTTATTAAACTTAACTTGGTGATGATTCTATCATATTCACATAATATATTGCAATATTTTACATGAAAATATGGTATTTTTAATCCAATGAGAAATCAGCATCCCATAGGAAGGTTGCTAGTCCAGAGAAAAGCCATGTGGCTTTGAAAGGCCAAGAATTTTTATTTTTTAATCACACTTTTTTCTCTCACAATCCTAACTGGGGTGTGGTGGCTGGATCTTATTTTCTTTCTTTTTATTAATTAATTTTTTGTTCCCCTCTGTAGCTGTTAGTCAAATGAGGCCACTGTAATCAGCCCTGACAGATTTGGAGCACGTTACGAGCCCTGTTTGTCACAGGCTGTACCTGCCACTCAAATAGCAACAGAGATAAAGATAATAGCAGAAAGTGAAAAATATAAAAAGAACACATTGTCATTTACCTTTTTAACATCCAAAGGTAACCTGAAAAAAAGGTAATTTTTAGGGCCCTCCTGGGGCTTAAATGGCAAGTCTTGAGTTTGCTGAATAGAAACTGTAACCCAAAAACACTGCACTAATTCCATCATTTCAGCTAATGGCTTTTACTTAATACCTGAAGCTATAGAAACAGATTTTTATGATTAAAAAAAATAGTCAGGTCTGGTCAGGGTGGAGAAGCCGCAAAGTCTTATTGTCAGATTAATGTCAGGTAGGTTTAGTTTTCAAGTGTGCAGAACTGGCATTGGCTTTCTCTAAAAGGAAACTGATGGTTTTTCCTGTGTGTTTGTGTTATGGAATAACCAGAGCAATATGAGTTTTGCAGTGAAATTCCTTTCTTTTTTTTCTTTCTTTTTTTTTTTAACAGTAGAGAAAGTTAAATTTGAGACAATGTTTTTATTTTGCTTTCATGTTTGCAACAAAGTCAAATGTATAATGTCAAATGAGACAAATTAACTCGTTTATTTGGTATTTTCATACCATTTTTTACTCAAATAGCCACCAGAAGGATATGAGAGAGGCAATGTGGAGTCTCTTGCCTGGTTGTCAAATTGTCTCCACATAATCACCTGCAACAGGATTAGCTTGGGGGCTCAGGGTTTGCCACTTGGTGCTAAATATGTTTGCCAAAAGCCCCAGCTGGCCTTTCCTGGTATTTCGACCACATACTCTGTTGCCCACCCCTAAAATCCGGTTATTGTGCCTCCATCTTTCTCTGCATTCTTTTATTTTTGGTTCTTTTACTAAACTAAGCATTTTTCTTTACTTTCTTCTTTAACAAAAGCCACAAATTTGTGTCTAATAAGAGTAAATACTATTTAAAAAATTAGGCTGACATGCAGACAAGTCCGATGAATGTTTTATTTATTAAGTGAATGCAGCTTTACTCACTGCAAACATTGTATATGACTATGAATAGTTATGCATTTTTTCCTCTTACAGAGTCATTCTATTCTGATTGAACGCTTAAAACGTGTTCCTGGAGTTTTTGAATGACTGAGCTTAGCTAGCAAGCAGGCAAGCTAAAAGTGGAAAGCATATCTAGTCTTCATGCAAGGTGCAAATTTAGCACATTTGAACAAAAAAAGAACTCTACATCTCTGAGATGAATATACTTTACATGTTGTAGAGTTATGCATTATTTATAAAAAGGCAAGGGCAAAATATGTTTTCTTTATGCATAGTTTTCACAATGAGATTAATTATAATGTACATATATACAGTACATTCTATTGCTAGAACTCTGTATCACACTAAATAATACATGAGTTATGGCCAATGAAATTAGCACAACTTATTGTATGAGGTTCAAATATTCTGAACATCAACTTTGTCAACTTTTAACCTTTCCAAGTGCTTCCCATTAACTTAGATTGCCAGTAAACTGTGATTGTTAGATGATACACACATTTGGATATTTTGGGGTGAAAGTATTAGGTGTGCATAATGCATTTGTATGCAGCTCTAAAGATCCTTGTTACATGTTAATATTCAGGTCCCTGCATACTGGTTCATAACAATAAGTAAAAATTTTAAAAACTAGAAGTCAACATGAAACAAAAGCAAACTGAGAACATTAAATCAAATAATTAATAGCTTTCTAAATAGATCTACCAGTTTATTTGGAACTAATTCATCTCAAGTGATTCATAATGTATAAAATATGTGGTAAATGCATTGAAAGGTTTGAATTTGCATGCCTAAATGTAAAATACATCAGTATTAGGTTGAACAAAAACGAAAAGAGGTTCAGACACCTTGCAGTCCTATAAATCTCTCTTTGCTCAGTGGTGTGGAAAGACTAGGGGAGAGATGAGAGCACCCTGCTGTTGCTTATCCTTTCTCAGCATGGCAATTGCACTCATCAGAGGACGACGACACAGGTGGAGACCTGGAACAATGTCATCATTAATGCTCAAACAGAAATGAAACAATTTGGCCCAAGAGTCAGGAGCTGGATTTAGGCAGGTTGGGAAATGCCATCCAAATCCCTTTTTGCTCTTGGTTCCACGCTTCCTTCTCATAACAATATCGGAGGCCTTTCTGTGGGCAGAGTAAAGACCAATATTGAACAGTCAGGCCAGACAAATAAGAGCACTGTGTACTTAGCCACCTGTGAACCAGCTGGATAGGCGATGGCCATAAGATGGCATCGGGTCCTTAGGGATTCGGTCGGATGAACAAAATGAATGAAAACAACAGAAGCACTGGACCTGCTGCCACATAGAAAATTATACAAACCCTTTATCAGAATTACAAATGAATTGTACAGCCACAGAAAGTCCAGACATCTGTGGCTTGATGAGCACTGTGTGCTATGTTGATTAGGATGTATTTGTCAAAATAAACCTGACACATCTGCCACACACTGACTGAATGACATTTGTCACATTTATGTCTTGAATTGATAACCATGGGGCAACAATGCTTGGTTGAAATTGTAACAAAATTCCTTTTAAAGCTCTTGTTTTTTGTTCTACACTTCAAACACAACCAGAAAAAAAAGTGTCCACATAGTAATGAAGAATGAGTATGGGGTTGAAATGATGGATTTTAGAACAGCCATATTTATTAAAATAAAAATAAATAAATAAATCTCACAATTTCTGAATTTCTTCAAGTCTTTTCTTCAGAATCATGAATAAACATCTGCAAGCAATTAGAGAGCTGATCTTGTACGTAATGGTGTTTAAAAGAAGGAGATTGAAAAAAAGGTGATGTTCTGATAAGAGGATGCAAATGGAGCTTTAAACCAGAAGTGAATAGTCAGCCATTTAAAACCATATTTGAAAGAACCTTTTGTTAACAACAAATGCAATCATGTATGGTTTTTGTACTTAACAGAAAAAGTAACACTTACGACTTCAAAGTACTAAAGAAAACATAAATAAGTAATAAAATTAAGTTATCACAGAATGAAAAAAGCAGGAAGATTGTCCAAGCAAAGTGATAGTCTCAGAACCACCATTTGCTACCTCCCACACTCATCATTCATTCATTCATTCAACCTTTATTTATACAGGCTAGCCTCGTTGAGTCTTCAAGCTTTATGTTGCCAATAGAGAGCAAGATCATAAAACAAGAAGAGTCTGTTTGAAAGGCTTTAGCCTGTAAGTAAAGCAAGATGAGGAGAACAGCCTTTTCAGTCCTCAAACTGTTAGTAGCAGAGAGAGGACTGAGGTGCTGCCAGAGATAAAAGTCCGTGCTCTCTGAACATTAGCTAAGGATGGACAATCCACTCTTTCCAGTGGACTGAGCTCCTTATGGCACAGGTGATAATCACCCTCTTCATGATGCTACTAAATCTGAGATGAAGAGACATAAAATTAACCTGTACCCACATTATTCAATTTTAGCTTCATGAAGCTATCACAAACCAAGAAGTGTGCTTTGGCTTTGGAGCGGCACAGCTACATAATAAAACATCAGAGCTCTCTCTGTAGCTATCAATCAAGAAGCAATGAATGGCTTTTGGCATATTTGTTATAACCTGCCAATGAAAACAAAAGGCGATAATATTTTGTGTGTGTGTGTGTGTGTGTGTGTGTGTGGGGTATTAAATCATCATTGATCAAATAAGTGATCAATCAGTGGATAGGCTACCTTTTGTTTTCAATCACATTTAAGGTAGCACCACAGCTAACTGATCCTAACAACCACAAAAGTGACTATAAAGGCTGAGTTAGAATTGCGCTTTGGTCCGCAGGCTGGAGCGCGCTGCGCGTGCACTGTGCCGTGCGGCGAAATGCATTTACAGTGTCGCCTCTGTGCTTATAGTTGTCGCACGGCGGCGCATGGCAAAATGCTGTTCTTTTACGGACCAGCAGGAGGCAGTACCCTCTAAAACCTGTGCATATGTTGCAAGAAAGGTGTAGAAGAAGAAATCTACCGTAGAAGAAGAACTGTTTGAAATCACACAACAAAAACAAATAGCTTTCTGCTCGCGTGCTGAACTGTTGTCTTTATTTGCGGTTTTAATGCATGGAGTCAGCGGAGGAGAAAGCGATCACGTGACTTTTGGCGAAAAAACAAAAGAAAAGTCCGACTCCAGATCAGGAATGAAGGAGAATTTAATACATTTTGTGTCACAAAACATTCCTCCATGCGTCGCGACTCCGTCTCCACGACCACAGCGGCGCAAACAGCTGCAGGCTCCGGCGTGAAGAGGGTGAAGGCTGTCGGTGGGGACCTGTCAATCAAATCGTAGCGCCCACCGCGCGCGCATAGGCTTGCGGAGTTTCAAAAATTCAGAGGTGCACGACACGCGCTAATCCCACGCGCGGGGCCAATGCGCAGGGGCGGGGACTGTGAAATTGCGTCACTTTTGGAGCGCGCACCCTCGCGCGCTGCGCGACACGTCGAGTATGAATCTAGCTTAACTCTGCCAGATCTGCCAGACCAGATTAGTTGAAACCAGGTCTCTCTTGTAAATGAGTGCTCGAGGCTCAATGGTATTAACCTGCCTAAATAAAGGTTGAATGAATCTACACACTTTGGCCCTCATGCACGAAAATGTTCGTATTTTTATCCTAGATTTCTCCTACTTTTGTTCGTACGGAGCGTTCGTACGAACATGCCACGTCAGATCCAACAAAGTCTTCTATCCACAGGAAACGTGTGTAAATGGGTTGCGTAAATATGATGAATCCCACCTGTTCTATCAACCTGCGCGTGCTCGCGTAGAGGTCATTTACATAATTCCCACCCCTCAAAACACCATATAAGGCCACGTTTCCTGCCTTCTGACAGCAGGAAGTGTCCATTCATTCTAAATCAAGAAGTAAGAGGAACTTCACGCGTTCGGAGTTCTGCTCTCAGTGGCGCTGTGGCTACCCCCCCCACCCCCCCCCGCAAGTGTCGGATGGTCAAATATCTTTAATTTTACTGTGTTACATTATAGTTTCACTTATTCAGAAGAGTGGCACCGCTACCCCCCACCCCCCCGCAAGTGTCGGATGTGTTTTTCAACAGAAGCATTTTAAATTGTCTCGAAACTACAGTTAACATCATATTAATATTGTAGTGCATATGTTGTGTCTCCCGTGGGTCGTACAGTATCAGAAATCAAGAATAAATGGTTTGATCTGAAAATGGCTTCAAACAAACGTCTCGCCGCAGCACGGACAGGAGGTGGTCAGGAGATGGTGGACAATAAATGCCACGCTGCGCAAGATGCCAACATGTTTTGCAGCACAAGCCCCACATCCTTTCTGTGCGATGTTGGAAACAAAAACCCCTGTTCCTGGACTCAGAGTGCACGTGTGTCGCAGAAAGTGGTCCAGACTGGTGGGTCTGCTGGTCTCACTGATCTAGACGCCTGCCCCCCCCCCGCGCTTCTCCAGCTCGGTTCTTCAGTGCGCGCGGCTCACGGCTCCATCGCCTGCACAACGCGGCGCACGGAGCTGAGGGCGAGGTGATGGAGGCGGAGGAGGGGGGAAGAGGGGGCAGAAGCGCAGGTTCCACTCGGCTCGGAACGGATCGGTACTTTGGGCACTTCTTTTTTATGTGTGGCTGAGAGGGAGATGGACGCACGGCGGAGCGCGCGCTCAGCAGCTTCTCTCATGCGCGCTCCTCCTGGTCATCGCGCAGCCACATTCTGCAGGTTATATTTCGAATCAGATATAATAATCTATTGCTCCGATGGTGTTTGGCACAAGATCAGTCTTAATCCGTACTTGTTCTGCGGCGGTGTATGGGGATTTTATGTACCTGGGTGTTAATATGAGGAGCGGCTTTGATGACCAAGGGGAGCGCACGACTCACCTGCGCGACACACCAGACAAATTAAACTTAAAATTATAATTCTAATTCAAACAGAACCTATTGTCAAAAACAATTGTGGTGCGTGACTTTTTTAAACTCAAAATATTTTCTAAATAACGAAATATGAAGTTATTAGTGGAGAAATCCCGTCTGGATGACAGCAGACTGACGCTCCTAAAATATACGACAGGTCCGGACCACTCGTAAATTTTGTTCGTATCTGAAAAAAATCCTAGGATACGAAAACATTGTTGGATGCCACAAATGATCCTAAATCACTCGTACGAACAGTATAAGAACAAATCTGTGCGTACGAACGGTTCGTGCATGAGGGAGTTCAAACTGGTTGTGGTAGTAGCTGAGACTTTCCCCTAACACTTCGTCTAAGCACTAACAGATATAGCAAGGTCTATTTTAAAAACTTAGCCATAATCTACTGAAGTCCAGATTGTCTGTTTGTTAGCAAAATGTCTTGTGACTGTCTGGGTTTTAATGAAATTTTCAGAAGAAAAAAGAAAAACTTGGATACACATTTACAGCTCATTTCATTTTGGCACCAAAACAATACAATATGGCTACTGCAAGAACCCTCCATCCATCCATCCATCCATCCATCCGTCCGTCCGTCCGTATGTACGCACGCACGCACGCACACACACACACACACACACACACATACATACATACATCCGTCCATACATACATACATACATCCGTCCATACATACATACATACATCCGTCCATACATACATACATCCGTCCATACATACATACAGTACAAACTGAAAGTTATGCACCATAACTCATGTTCCCTGAAGGAAGGGAACGAGGTGCAACATATGCTATGAGAATTGCGCCCCCGCGCGATTGCCTGAAGGAATACACTCACGCCTTTATGGCAAGGGCGTCAGCGTTGCACCAGAGGCCCCGCCCTCTGGGTACTTAAGCCGCTGACGCCCATCCAACTTTCTCCAAAATGCACTTCACCGAGCTTTCAGCATTGAAAAGGGCCAGATATGTTGCACCTCATTCCCTTCATCCAGGGAACATGAGTTATGGTGCATAACTTTCAGTTCCCTTTCAGTCATGTCTCTCGGTGCAACATATGCTATGGGAACGTAATTCATTCACGCCCTTGAAATGCTCAGTAAAATGCATGCTAGTGTGAACGTCTGCCCTTGATCAGCAGGCATCTCAAGGCTACTTTCTACTGTGTGTTAGAAAGGACAGCCTGAGTGACATCACACGCAGTAACATCCAAACTGTAATGCTTTGCAAAAGTGTTTATTGAGCTCCAGTTTGCCGCAGCACAAATGTCTGCAACTGGTACACCCTTGAACAGTGACCACGAAGTGGCCAAGCCCCAGTAGAGTGAGCGTGCACTCCAGAGGGCACCTGTTGACCTTTGCTACTGTACGCCCTTTTTATGGCCTCAGTCACCCAATGTGAGAGGCGCTGCTTTGATAGGGCCTTTCCGGTAGCAGGTGCTGCAAAGCACACAAATAGTCGATTTGTTTTTTTCCATTCGGCTGTTCTCTGCATGTAAGTGCTTAAAGCTCTCACGGGGCAGAGAACCTTCAGCCTTTCCTGTTCCTAAGTGAGGATAGGAGCAGGTGGAAAAGAGGAGAGATCAAAGTCCAGACTTCTGGGGTTTAAAGTCAAGACCTTGGGGATATATGCGGGATTAGGCCTTAAGGTGACCTTTGACCCATCAGGGACGAATCTGGTACACATTGGATGTACAGACAAGGCATGGAGGTCACCCACGCGTTTCGCCGAGCAAAGGGCCAGGAGTAGAGCGGTTTTACAAGATAATAAATCTATCTTAATCTCGCTCAGTGGCTCGAATGGGGGATCACAGAGAGCCCCCAAGACCAGACTAAGATCCCAACCAGGGGTCAGGATCCTGCTGGGGGGTCTCGTTCTTAGCACGTCCTTCATAAATCTTATTGTGATTGGATGCACACCAGGCATCCTGTTTCCCCAGCCTTCGTGACAGGCTGAAATTGCTGATAGGAACACCTTAATTGTTGAGAAAGAATAACCTTTTTCCAGTAAGTCCTGAAGAAAAGTCAAGAGCTGAGCCAGGTCACATGAATAAGAAATAATATTTCTTTCTGTGCACCAAGCTTCAAAAATATGCCATTTCTGTGCGTAAAGAGACTGTGATGACATAGCTCGGGCATTTTGAATGGTTTTTACCATATTTTCTGGCAGGCCTGATGCCACCAGCTTGTTCCTTTCTGCCACCAAGCTGAAAATTTTCACAGCTCCCAGCCTAAGTGGTGAGACTGCTCCTTCTGGTGACGTGGTGTGTCTCTAAAGAGGAGCAGTTGGTGGAACCAGTTCTCCTCCAAGGGCCCTGGATTCTGTGATCCCCTGAGGGTTAACCATGTTAGGGAGAGGGCCTTTTTGCAGATGTGCTACCATACTACTCTGATCGAGAGTGTTCGAGGGCAGAGGTAATTTGTTGTCATTATTAGACAAAAGTGGAACAGAATGTCTGTTTTTCCTCTTCTTGTTGGGAGTCATGGGACTGAGGAGCTGCGAGTTTTGTAAGCGAGCAGATCTCCTGACCCCAACCCGTTACCTGGTTGGGTCTGGTTTACTGGTCTCCGGCCTTAACAGAGCGTTGGAGCCAGACAAACCACCCGGGGTCCATGTTTCACCCAGTGGGGGGATATCGTTTAAGAGCAGAACTGAACCAACACAGTGAGTATGGTCACGTGCTGCGGGATCACTGCTTGAACATTGCGTGTCGCTCATCAATGATAAGGGGACAGCTGCAGCGTGAGAACGTGGAGATGGTCCTTTGTGCTTGGCAAATTTTAAATTGGTTCGTGACAGAGAGCTTAGTTCCCTTCGATTAAAAGGAAGCGGAATCTGATTCAGCCCTGGTTTGTTTGCACACACAGAAATTTGATCACAATCTCCTTTGTGAACGTGTGAAGCTGGTGCTAGCCTGTGGGCTTCTGCCGTGCCCCTCCCCAACCCTTACTGGGAGCCGTTGAATGGGTGTTCAGGAAGGTGGGTTGTCAGATTCTGTCTGCGCGCATCCCTGGAGTGCGGACATGTCACGTGTCTGCCTGGTTTGTGTATTGTCCGCCCCGTGGTTCACAACGGAGAGGGGGCTGGAGCACGTGACTACCCCCCCTCACCTGTCTCTGTGATGAGTGTTGGACCTGCTTGCAGACACCTCTGTACCTGTCCGCTACAGACAGAACAGAGGCACCCTGCTGGGGCTTATTGATTAGGATAACACCCCGTGAGCCGTGAAGGAGGGGGGGAGATGGCCCCCTCCCTTTATGTTGGCTGGTAGGCCAGAGGGACCCGTTCTGCTGAAGTTATTGTGTTTGTTGTTGTTTTTGTTTTTTTGTGAGTCAATAAAACAGAGAGGGGCTGTTTTTTAGCTTTATTTGTGCTTACGTGTAACGACATATTTGACTTTATGTCACTCACAGAAGGAAAAACATGATTTGTGCATGCAACAGAGTTACCAGCTTTTTGTACCGTGCTACAAATAAAGTCTGGACATGAAAAGATCATTCCTCGTACCGCGTGGGCGGGTGATCGTGTAAAATCAAGACGTGGACCTGGTTCATCAGGTACGCTTTTGTCTGGTGTCCCGGTTCGTCGAGGAGGCCCTGTGTCTGACCGCCTGGCGAGGGACAAACCTGTTTTTGCTCCATGCCTGTTCGGTTCGAGGTGGGCCCGGCGGTTGACTCTGTCGGTGCTCGTCCTCGTACGCCGGTCGCTTTTGCGGTGGGGCACGTGTTGCTGAGCGGTGTCGAGGTTGCGCAGGTCTGCCCCCAGCTGACTCCCTGGGGGGGGCGAAGGTTCTCCTGGGAATGCCCACCCAGGAGAGCTTCAGCCTGTTTGCGCCTCTGGTCCAGCTTGGTCTGAATTCGATCCAGAGCTTTCCCAAACAATCCCGCCGGTTCTATCGAGTGGTGGAGAAAAGGCACCTTTTGTCCCTCGGGGAGGTCAGTTAAGGTCATCCACAGATGGCGTATCACGATGACCACTTCAGCCATGCCTCTGCCTTGAGCAACAGCAGCTGTTCCCATCATGCGGAGCACAAAGTCTGTTGCCCTGCGGGCTTCATCCAGCAAGTCATCGGCAGCTTGCTTGTCTGTCGTTACCTGGAGCTGCTGCAGTTTTTCAGCCAGGTAAGCTTGCATCAACGCGGACGCATTCATCATGCGCGCCGCGAGTCCCTGAGCTCTGTAGCATTTCTCGAGCAGAGAAGCTGAAGCTCGACAAGCTTTGCTGGGGAGAGTTGGTTTTGTCCCGGATGACTTGGGAGCCAGGTGAGACGCCAGCGTGTCCTCAATTTGAGGCACATTGGCTATTCCCACCTCATCCATCCAGTCCACGTCGAGAAACTGCAAGAGTGGTAACAGCATGGGAGCTCTGGGCTGAGCCCAGGTGCGAGTCAGCTCTGTGAGGAAGTCCGGGAACACGGGCATCCTTTGCCTCGTGGCGGCCTGCTGCTTTGAGTAAAAATAGTTTCCTGCCAGCCTCGTGACCTGTTGACGAGGCGGAGGTTCTGGCCATGGGATCTGTAGCGCGTCCGCTGCTCTGTGACACAGGTCGAACAGAGCAGGTATGGAAAAGTCCGTCTCCGGGAGCACAGGTACCGGGGTGCGGGAGAGATCTTCTCCCTGTTCCTCGTATTCGACGTCTGCGTCCTCCACGGAAAATTCGCCTGAGGCTGAAATTACTATTTTATGCTCATGTGTATTAAATGTTTTAATGTTTAGTGTTTAGATGGTTACTGTTGCACCGAGGGACTGAGAGAAACGCAATTTCGGTCCTGTGTATGTCCTGTACATATTGCAGTTCTGACAATAAAGTTGACTTTGACTTTGACTTTGAAATCAAGATCTCCTCCTCGTTCATCATGCCTCGAGTGTCGAATTCGACTGTTAAGTCCACCATGGAAGCCAGCACATCAGGGCTGTCGTCCCATTTGACTCATGTGCTGTCATCCAGAGCCATGTTCTCTAGCTCCGGCGTGGGAGTGAGGGGCTCGGTGGTGTCTGGGTCCGCTGGCGCTGCAGCGGCGCCCATGGCCTTGGCGACGAAGTCCGCCCGGTGCTTCCTCACCGCCTCCAGCATCTGGCTGCAGTGTGGGCAAGAGTCTGGCACATCCAGCGCCATTTTTGCGTGTAACATCCCCAAGCGGCCTAGTGGGTGTCCGTCGCTGCGAGGGGGAAGCCGCATCCGCTAAGACAGGCGCGCGAGGTTGGGCTCGCCATCCTGCTGGTTTTCCTTGGAAGTCTTGTCTTTCGCTTTCCTTTCTCTGGAGGCATGTCCGAGATAAGGCGAGAGAGTCCTTCCAAAATCCTTTTCCTTTTATTTTGAGACGTCTCCTCCGTCGCGTCGCTTTCGCTGGCTAGCCTGCTACAAGTTAGCAGGGGTAGCGGTTGTTTGCGCAGTTAGCACCATCGAGCGAAGCAGTCTGCGGAGAGAGGCGAAGAAAAAACTTTGGGGTTAAGAGAAAATGCGCCGGACTAGCTTTCGCTAGCCCAGTAGTACGCAGGAATAATTCTCCGTACGCTCTGTGTAGGGAGCAAGCTCACCTCTGGTTGAGCGATGAAGCAACAGAGAAGTCCCGCGAAGAGAGGTAGTTCAGGTTTAAGCGAGGTGAAGGTTAAATAGAGAAAGTTGGATGGGCATCAGCGGCTTAAGTACCCAGAGGGTGGTGCCTCTGGCGCAACGCTTACGCTCTTGCCGTAAAGGCGTGAGTATATTCCTTCAGGTAATCACGCGGGGCGCAATTCCCATAGCATATGTTGCACCGAGAGACATGACTGAAAGGGAACATATATTTTAACTTTTTTTTCTTTACTTTGTAAGTCCATCAATGGGCCACACAGAGACAAGCAAAACAAACCACTCACATCAAGTGGAAATTTAGAGTTATCATTTAAATGCATGCTTTTAGTCTGTGGGAAGAAACAAATATTTTGGAAAAAAAATTCCACAAGTGCACAGGGCAAACATGCAATTATCACCCAGAAAGACCAGGAGACAAACCTGCAACCTTCTTGCTGTGAGGTGGCAATGCTAATCACTGTGTCACTGAGCTGCCCCTTTAGGATTCAAGCAGTTGCTTTCCATCCATCCATTATCTTCCACTTGCTCCAAAGTCAGGTCGCGGGGGCAGCAGCTTGAGCAAAGATACCCAGACATCTCTTTCTGCAGTTGCTCTCCACATAGCAAATTTTAAAGATGATAAAAATGGTAGGGTTGTAACTGAGCCATGTCCAGCACATACTGCAAGTGTTATACAAGGCCAACTTACAAATTTGGTCAAAACTTTAGCATGACCTGAATATACACTGTCTGTTTGTTAGCAAAATATCTTGTGAACCACTGATCCAATTTTAATTAAACACAGAAAGTGACCACTGCTTATACATTAACACACCTCTTGAACATTTGGAATCAACCCAGTTCAATATGTCTACCACAGATAAGCCAACACAAAAAGTTATAGAACAGTAAACAGTTGTAAAACAGTTATAGTGATAACATTAGCATAATTGTAAATTTAATTATGTTCTTTAAGCACCGACTGATCTCAAGAGCTCTTACATTATCACATGAGCTTGTGGTTGACATTATTTTCAGGGATCATGAACAAAAATGAAGGATCCTGCTAACTCTGGTGTGCTAACATCTAGATTTATTTCTGGAGTTCATTAATTTGCTTATCCCATTTGAAATACATTTGTACATTCAAATTTCCAAAGATTGGACAAAATAGAGGTAACCATCCCATCTCGTTATAAGAGGATTTTAGTTAAACTTCTTATTCTTTTTATTTTGGCTTCATCATCTTCAGGGGTTGTCACAGCGAGTCATCCTCCATCTCACGCTGTCCTCTGCATCCTTTGTTCTCACTCCAACTACCTCCATGTCCTCTCTAACTGCATCCATATATCTCCACTTTGGCCTTCCTCTTTATCCCTTTCCTGCTGCTGCATTTCTAGCATCATTCTACCAATATACCATACACACTGTTCCTCCTCTGGACATGTCCACACCATCTCAGTCTGGCTTCTCTAACTTTATCTCCCAGTTGTGCAACCTGTGCTGTACCTCTGATCTCATTTCATTCATTCATTTCATTTATTTATTTCTATGGAGCTTTACACAACCACAGTGATGGTGACCAAAGTGCTTAAAAAAACAGTAATTAACATGGAAATAACATAATTGCTAATCTTATCCATTCTTGTCACTCCAGAGAACCTTAACATCTTTATATCTGCCACTTCCAGTTCTTTCTTCTGTCTTTTTGTCAATGCCACTGTATCCAGACCATGCAACATAGCTGGTCTCACCACTGTCTTATAAACATTTCCTTTGACCTTTGCTGACACTTTTTTGTCACAAATAATTCCTGAAACTTTTCTCCATCCACTCCATCCTGCCTGGGCTCTCTTTTCCACGTCTTTACCACACTGCCCATTTTCCTGGACAGTGGAACCCACGCATTTAAAGGTCCACTGACATGAATTTTTTACTATTCATAAAATTGCTCAACATATATATATTTTATCATTTAAATATGTTTGTTTTTGCAAACAAAATTATAAATCACTTTAATTTTGCTTTAAAAGTGATTTTGAACTTCAAGCCGTGTTTAATCTCCAATCTGTCCTTCATCTCCAAGATCCTTGAAAAAACTGTTGCTAGTCAACTTCACTCTCACCTGTCCAACAACAACATTTATGAAGAGTTTCAATCTGGATTTCGCCCCCACCATAGCACCGAAACAGCCCTAGTAAAAATCACTAACGACCTTCTTCTTGCTGCTGACTCTGGTCTTCTGTCCATCCTCATTCTTCTTGATCTAAGTTCTGCCTTCGACACCATCTGTCATTCTATCCTCCTCAACAGACTAACCTCCATTGGCATCTCAGGTACCCCGTTAGACTGGTTCACCTCCTATCTCTCTGACCGCACTCAATTCATTCAGCTTAAATCCTTCCGTTCCCAGTCTTCCCCTGTCTCCACGGGTGTCCCCCAAGGCTCTGTCCTCGGACCCCTCCTCTTCATCATTTACCTCCTTCCTCTAGGCCACATCTTCCGCAAACACGGCATCCATTTCCACTGCTATGCTGATGACACGCAGCTCTACTTGTCATCAAAACCAAACTCCACCCACCCACCCTCCATCCTCACCGACTGTCTCAACGAGCTAAATCACTGGTTTTCTAACAATTTCCTTCAACTAAACAGCAACAAAACAGAAGTCATTCTCGTCGGTACCAAAAACTCTATTTCAAAATCAGAACATCTTCTCGTCCCCCTTAACAACTCTCTGCTATCCCCCTCCCCTCAGGTCAAGAGCCTCGGTGTCATCCTCGACACCACTCTCTCCTTCACTTCACACATCAACAATATTACTCGGTCTGCCTATTTCCACCTCCGTAATATTAACCGTCTCCGTCCTTCTCTCACGCCCCGCTCCACAGCCATCCTGGTGCACAGTCTTGTGACTTCCCGTATTGACTACTGCAACTCCCTTCTCTACGGCCTCCCCAACAAATCTCTCCACAAGTTACAGATGGTCCAGAACTCAGCTGCCCGTGTCATCACTCAAACCTCCTACTATGATCACATCACTCCTGTCCTGCAGCAGCTCCACTGGCTCCCGGTTAAATCACGCATCATCTTCAAAATTCTACTCCTCACGTTCAAAGCTATCCACAACCTTGCCCCTCCTTATCTATCTGACCTCCTACAAATCTCCATCCCATCACGCTCTCTCAGGTCCTCCTCTTCACTACAACTCCATGTACCCTCTGCCCGCCTCTCCACCATGGGGAGCAGGGCCTTCACCTGCTCTGCCCCTCACCTCTGGAACGCTCTACCGCCCGACCTTCGAAACACCACCTCCCTTTCTCTGTTCAAGACTGCCCTGAAAACACATCTCTTTAGACTAGCTTATCATTAACTTTACTAAATGTATTTTTATCTTCCATTTTATATCCTTTATGTATTTTATATTTCAATTTGTCGCTGATAATGTTTGCTCTGTATTCACTGTGTTGGTTTGTTAAGTGTCTTTGGGTGTCATGAAAGGCGCTTTTAAATAAAATGATTATTATTATTATTACAATCATGGGAAATCCGATTACACTCGAACGCACCATCTGTGATGTCACACTGGGCAGAGGGCTGTGGTGTCTTTAATAGCGGACAATTTAAAACTGGACGAATTTATCAATCTATGTGAAGATTTGAGCTATTTGTCTTCATTTTGGGAAGCAGAAAATAGTTTGGGTGATGGAACAAGAAACAACAGGATCTAATTTAGGTCTGATGCTGTATCAGACTTCCTTCATGTCGAGCTGCTCATACCTGCGCACTGTGACAAGCCCAGAGCTCTGCCCGGTGTGACATCACAGATGGTGCGTTCGCGTGTAATCGGATTTCCCATGATTAAACACGGCTTGAAGTTCAAAATCACTTTTAAAGCAAAATTAAAGTGATTTATCATTTTGTTTGCAAAAACGAACATATTTAAATGATAAAATATATATATTTTGAGCAATTTTATGAATAGTAAAAAAAATCATGTCAGTGGACCTTTAAAGTCCTGCAACTTTGTGACCTCTGCTCCTTGTAGCCTTACTGTTCCACCGACCTCCCTCTCATTCACACACATGTACTCTGTCTAACTAAAGCTGACAGTCATTCCTTTTCTTTCAAGTACATACCTCTCTAAGTTCTCTTCCACCTGTTCCATGTTCTTACTACAGATCACAAAGACATCTGCACACATCATAGTCCACAGGAATTCCACCGGACCTCATCTGTTTGTACATCATCAGAGCAACAAAGTTCATGCTCAATCATCCAGCTACCAAATTCAATAATGCTCAGTCAGGTCATCTGGACAGTTTTTTTTCTAGACTAAGTCATCAGAGAAAACAAGAAGGGGCTCAGAGACTGTCCTTGATACAATCCCACCTCTACCTTGAAGAAACTACCTGTAACTCCTACAGCACATCTCACCACTGTCCTATTATCATCACACATGTCCTGTACCAGTCTAACATACTTCACTGCCACTCCAAATCTCCTCATGCAATGCCACACCTCCTCCCTCGGCAACCTATAATATGCCTTTTCTAAATCCACAAAGATGCAATGAAGTTATTTCTGACTCTCTCTGTACTTCTTTATCAGTATCCTCCAAGGAAGCATGGCATTTTTCCATCACTTCATCCAGATCCTTCCAAAATGTATCTTTCTCCTCTACAGGTATGTCACATTTAACTCCTATGGAGCATAACCACTGACAACATTTAGCATTAGACCTTCTACTTCTACCTTCAAACAAATAACCCTATCTGACACTCTTTTCACTTCTACTACATTCCTGGCTAACTCCTCCTTCAGGACCACCCCTACTCCATTTATCTTGCTATCCACGCCATGGTAAAACAGTTTGAACCATGTTCCGATGCTGCAAGCCTTGCTGCCCTTCTACTTGGTCTTGTGGACACATAAAATACCTACCTTCCTTCTCTGCATCATGCCAGCTAGCTCTCTACGTTTGCCTATCATTGCTCCCACATTTCGAGTTGCCAACCTCAGTCCTATGTTCTTGACATCCCTCTTCTCGCTCTGTCTCTTGAAAGGTTTCCCTCCTCATATTGTCTACTAACAGCAGCACAATTTTTGCCAGCACCCTGTTTGTCAACAGCACTGGTGGTGGTCATTGTTAATCTGGTCCTTGATCGATCCCATATGGTGCTGCTTAGATGAACTTGCATATTAGTTTTGACAATATTCGTCTTTTTCCTTTAGAACATTTGTTAATCTTTTACATCATACATTTTTTGAAAGGATTGAATCACAGATTGGGCATTAACACTAACTCATCACGTTAAATTATCTGATTTACTCTGACTTCAGTCCACCCCATGCTCAGTATTATCACTGATCAGTATTAATCTAATCAATTATGGAATCATTTGACAAGGCAAAGGCTACATAAATCTTATACTAACTGAGCTCTGTAAAACATGCCTTGCATTATAATGAGCGCACTTGAAAATATAATTTAGCCTGTGCCTTATTGTGTTACAGTCAGGCTAGGTTACTTCAAATATTCAGCATTATAAAAAATAGAGCCACTATGGCATTGTTGCAAATTATACATTTCTGAAAAGAATCACCTGCTTCTTTGTTCCCCAAAGGGCTAACTTTTCCAAGCTATGACACAAATATTCAAAAACATCATATCCTTGGTGATATTGGCTGAGCTGTGATTGCATTCTGCCTGATATTCTGCAGTTCATTAACCTATAGCTAAAAAACTCCCCAGACAGTTGATCTAATAGAGAGGACAGCGCTCTATCCCCTCTGCTCCAATAACTAAAGAGTAAAGATAATTAGGGCCCAGTTAACAAGAGGAGAGGCAAATTCTCTTTTTCATGAAATAGTTCAATTATAATTTGCTCCCATTAGACTTAACATTCTTGGGAATAGTCAATATGTATACCCAAGGGTTATCAAAAGACATGTTGTGTGTTCTATTGGATGAAATTTCCACAGTGAGACTGACGTAAAGTGTAATACTTTGCTTATTTGATGTCAATAACCACAACATAGATGGAAGCCCTCATTTTGCTTACACCTAGAGCAGAAGTTGGCTTTTCTAATAGGAAGGTTGGAAGTGTAAAAAGAAGTATAACAATGCCAATGCATAATGGATTAGCAGCACATGTTTGCAAGTTGAATAACAAGCAGGTTCTCCAGTACATGAGTTACCTGAACTATGTCGCAACAGCGCTGTTAAGGCATGAATAAGCCAGTAGGTGAACGCTTATTTTGACCCAGTCTGGCATGATTTAGAATGAAACATTATTATGAGCTTTCCAGAGGCTTCCCAGCAACAAGAACAATTAAAGCCATAGGTCTCACCTGCTTGGATTATTTTATAAACACCAAAATCGTATACATTATATTTACAGTACTTGACATATGGTTAATATGTTGAGGCCACACATATTGAATTCAAATACAGTGTGTGCTACTTCAGTTTCAAGTTTATTTTCAGAACTCCATTTATAAGGGGGAAAAATGGTGCTGTGATGTTGTGGTTAAACTGGGAAAAAAACTGATTAGTTGGTGTCACAACATTGGTACTTTCAATGACTGCAGCCAAGATGTTCACATAAATACGCAGATGTTGAATGGGTGGGGGGATGTCAGAGTGAAAAGTTGCTGCAGCTGGTGCCAAGATACACAGGTATGAATAGCCGGCACAGCTACGAGGTACTGGCACATGTTGAAGTGGACTTGGCACTCAGGCTTGGGAACAGATGTTAATCCAGGACAGATAATTACATCAGTGAGTGAGCAGACATTTTTCCACTTAATTTCCGTCTTTTAAAAGTGTGACTACTCCCCCGAGGCACTAGCTATAGTGAGATGCCTCTGGATTTGGTAACTGGGAAGACGCCTAAAGCACCCCATTGAGAGTCCTGATCACTGAGCTTCAGTGTGACCTCGTCCTCAGTGGGAAGCTTGTCAGCATGTCAGCCCACTTCCACAGATGTAATGAAGCGTGTGTATGTGAGTAAGATGAGTTAAATTGACAGTCTATTGTTTTTTTCTTCCTATTTATAGATATCTTCAGAATACTTGAACTAATTATGCACTACAAAGAGATTAATTGTTGGTTTTATTCATCAATAAGTAGTCACTTTCATAAACTCTATTTTAGAATGGTTTGAATTAAAAGTCAAATTTTCCCCTAGATTAGCAGCCTTGGAAGAGCACTTGTCAGACGGGGGTGTGGGGTGTGTGCGAGTAAGTGGCGGGCGACGGTCAGTTCTGTTGACAGGGTGGGGCTCCCTCCTTGAATAATGGTAGGGCCAACACTGAACGTAGTTAAATTTGACCTTGATTGTTTGTACCTTCATTTATACTTTTACTATGAATTGAAAGTTCATTTGTGACTTAACCTGTCTTGTTGAGGTAACGAGTATCCCATTGTCTCAACATGTCACCAATTCACTTCCATTTATACCTTGACCTCTGCGTGTCTGTGATGTGATTGAATAGGAGTTGGCTTTGACAGTGTAATAGCAAATTACTTCAGTGTGCTCCACTTCAGCATCAAATGATGCTTCATTATTGTCTGTCTGGAAACCAGTAAGTAGGTTAGATGAGCACAGGGCAATTTATCTGCAACTTTAGTCATAATTTAGCAACCCAGATCCAGCATGGCACAGACTTCTGCTCTGGGACAATGGTTCTCTGCTGCCCAGGCCACAATAAACCTCACATTAAATTAAGTTAGCATGTTCTGCTACACTGTGTAATGAGCTGCTCTTGTAAACAATATTGTGGTACTCTCACTTATGGATTGATGACAGTATGTTTACTGCTTTCACAAGGACCCCAAAAGGACACAAGGATTTCTTACAGCAGAAGTGTTTATCACGTCTTTCTTTTGGTCACTGCGTCAGCTCAGTTTTCAATCAAATTTGGGAAGTAGTCCTACAAAGGGTGACGTCAGTCATGTATTGATTGTGAAGATCCTGTGTATTTCTTTCCATTTGTTGTGTGTGTTTGTGTGTGCACATGGACACATTTGTTAGTTAGGCCTGGGGAAAGGCTGTAGAAATGCATTAGGGAAATTTACAGCCTATAAGACATTAGATAATTCATTGTGTGGAACCATGCGATAAATAAAGGCACAAGTGAGGGTAAATAGTCTGCAGCAATGAGCGTCATACTTGAAAAAGACCTTCCAAAGACCTTCTTGCCTTTGACAAAGCAAGTGGACCCTATTAAACCGTCGTATCTGTGACTTGTCAGAAATATAGTTCTGAAGTGCACACACGTTGCACAGTACACATGTAAGAAAGTCTTCTATTTAAAAAGTCAGCTGTATTTAAATATAGTTTTTTTTTCTGAGATGTTCTTGCTCACATATTGCTTCCTTTTTGTTTCCCAAACTATTGACATATCTTCTTTCTAATGATGTCCTATCCTCTTCGTGTTGACAGATTACATTACTCTACAGTGTTATAATAAAAAAACATTCTATAAGTTATAATTAAAATTAGGCGCCTGTTTGGTGTGGGGAATTAGGTGTGTAATACTAAGCATTGCTGATATTCAAAACGCCCTTTTCTATTGATTCTGATAAGAACTTAGTTTAATGTCCTTGGAAAGTGTGGCAGGTAATCTATTGAGTTATTAAACTGTGAAGGGCCGGGGAATGCAAAGGCAAATTGTAATTCCTTTGGGAATTTTTTTCCACAAGATATTTGCCACAATCAAACTCTTCTCAGTCTAAACTTTGTTTTAATTTGGTTTCAGGATCAATGAGATAGTTCTCTTCTGAACCTAAATATTTCAATATTACTGTGGCCATGGATTAGCATCCCAAGGGAATTAATTTGCAATAGCTGCCCGTCGACAGGCGTACATGATAGAGGGACGTGCCACAGACTGAAAACATGGTTAGCACTTCCAATAATCTCTGGTGAGAAAGAAGTCACCAGTATAACACTCAATAAGTAAAATAATATATTTCTTTGCTCGAGGGCTTGTCTTCCTGTCACAAAACAAGCAAAAGCACACACGCTTAAACAGTTCACATAGAAATCAAATTGTGCCTTATTTGACACATCCTGTCCGATAAAGTTGGAATCACTGAACTCAAATGGAGGTGACAGTCAGCTGAGCAGTCCCACAGCCTCATATATATATGACAGAAACATTTGATAAAAGACACAGGTGGCAGATGAGACCTAGCAATTTTCAAATGTGCACGTTTCCTCAGGCTAGCTGACAGGATCTCACTGGTAATACCAATATGTTTCCTAT
>JBBPBX010023312.1:0-16237 GCA_038048925.1 Garcialebias charrua | reverse complement strand
TGTATGTATGTATGTATGTATGTATGTATGTATGTATGTATGTATGTATGTATGTATGTATGTCAAATGTAATACTATATACAATTGGCCAACACAGTATGTGTGCACTACAGTTATGCAGAAAAAAGTACCGTAAGCAATCAGCTCATTGAGAATGAAGTTAATTCATATCTAAGCATGTGTATGTACAGCAGATTGTGTCTCTGCCTCCAGGGCTAAGCTTGTGTCTTCCTTCATCTTCTTCTCATATCCCAGAAGAACCCTAAACTCAACAATAATATGGCTCAATTACATGGACGCATTGCTTCTTTTATTCTCCAGTGGCATGTAAGGAGGAATTAAAAATATGTAATAGCTGAGGACTCATACACCCAGACACACTTACCTGATATGCAACAATATGCACTCCTCCTGCAGCATGTATTCTTGAACATCAGTCAGGGTGAAATGCCATGTTCGATAAAATTGCCTACGTTGTTTGAAGGGTCTGCACTTGAAGACGGAAAGCGTATTATATATTGTCTTCACCGTGCAAAATACATTTAAATATTAGGATGTGAAAACACATGTGAAATCAAATACCTGAGAATGCCATGACAAGAATGACATCTAACATGAAGACTCCCTGTGAAAAATGGTTAAGCAAACAAGCTTGATATTTGCAACATAACTTTATCTTTTTCATGGCAAAAACAAACCTTTGTTGATTGTTCCATTGGCCTATATGCTAACAAAGCCTTAGTTCAAAGTGTGTACACCGGTGCACCTTTACCACAACACCCACAACATATCAGTTGCCTGTTTTTTTTGTCATAATACACATGTATATCAGCTGACCATATTACCACTGTATCATGCAGAGAAATGTCATGTGTTTTGAATATTTGTTCCTTAACAAAGAGCTGTGCTACCAGATAAGGGCACAATGTAAATTAAGTATGGGTTTCTACAGTACTATTACAGAGCCTGTCATATCCAAGAATAAAATGCAAATCATGTATTATCACCAAACACACTCCCTATCCAGGCAAGTGATGCCTTTTATGCAAAGGCAGAAGGTGCTCGGCCTTCTGGGGAGAAAAAGAAAAGACAGATGCAAAGGCAGAAGGTGCTCGGCCTTCTGGGGAGAAAAAGAAAAGACAGAAGAAAAACAGGCTTTTGACAGAAAACTGCACTCATGACTGAAAGGGACTTGTCAATCGCACAAACAATACCTGTCTCTCACCCTGTAATTATGGGTTTCGTTACACAAGCATGCACCTCTCTCATGCTGTCACTACACCTCTCTCTGTCTGTGTATGTATGCACACAGCAGTCACACTCCGCCACACACACTCGTGCGGAGACAGTGGGAGACTAGCTGCAAACAGAATATATGGCAATAGTTTTTTCCCATCTTTTTTTTTGTTATTCTATTGCAACATTATACAGATGAAAATGAATGGAGTAAATGCTTACATTTGTCTTTTGGGTAGAGTTGGAAAACTATTCAGAGTTAGGGTGATGCAAAACCATTAGTAGATATTTTAAACATTTTTGGGGAGAAAAAGAAAGTTCTATCTAATGACGGAATATCTACACTCATCATTTTCTGTTTAAAAGGTGTGTGTGTTTGTGCATGAGATGAAAACAGTGCAATGTCTCAAAGTCCTAATTGTTTACAGAGTTTTAAGTTCTGATTACAACTTGTACGAGGCACTGTGAAATCTACTCTTTTTTCCCCCTCAAATTTAAAATTCATAATTATCATGATGGGTTTTTTCTTGTATATTTATTAGCTTTCTTAATTTCATGTTTTCCTATGTGGCCATATTTTTAAACTGAAACATATACTGTAAGTATAAAGGACAAATAAAGCTTCAACCATTTAATGCTGAGCTATTTTTTATGAATATTGTTAAATTTCAACAAAAGAAAAAATCATCTCAAAAGAGCATTAAAGCTTTTATAAAGTTTAGGGCTTAAAAATCGGTTTCAGACATTTATAAAATAATCAACAATCATTGTAGTAGTCCCTCCTTTTTCGCTGGTGTTGGGACTACGCCACCCGCAATAAGTGAAAAACCGTGAAGTAGGGATACAGTAGTCCAAGTTCAAGTTCAGTAAAGTTTGTCATGACATGTGCCAGGCTGTAATCACACTCATCATCTGTCACTCCCAATCTCCCTCCTTAAAGAAATAATTTAAATTCAACTACTGTAACTTTTCAAATAAACAATCCATACAGTGTGGATTGTTTATTTAAAATATTACAGTATTTACATTTAAATTGTAGACAAGATAAGTGCAGCAGGACGTTTCTGCTGACCCCTTCTCCACAGCTGTCTGTTTGAGGGAAACCTTAGCTCCAGCTCCTCCTCACCGGTCTCATCCCTTAGGAGGCTACATTTGGCTGGTATCTTGTTCATTGTAAACATCATTGTAAAGTGCAAGAAAAAGTTAGGTTGTTAAAGTTTGCATTAGATCACCTATACTTATTAATAAATTACATTATAGTCTATATTATGTTTATATGTCCAAATCTGTAAATGTCCTTGTGTTTTTCACATTAGATATATAATTTTTCATTCAACCTTTATTTACACAGGTTAGTCTGAGTTAGCCATGTATAATAGGGCCAGACCTAAAAAAATAATTTAAAATAATTTAAGTTGAGGATGCAATTGTTTGTTTACAATTGTGTTTAATTCTTGCATGGTAACTGAGCTATCAAACTCTGGTTAGGATATATGCTGGGGAGGGCATCATTTGGAAGACTGAATGCCTAATGGAAATAATACAAAATAGTGTAAAATCAGTATTATTGAGCATGAACTTTGACGTTTTGAACCGCTTTTGCCATAGATGCCTCAGACAAGTTGTCGGGAAAGAGGGCGGGCTCCAGAAACCATTTTATCACCTTATCACCATAAAACTGGTTGACCCATTATGTGAGTGTGCTGCTTGTGGGACTGAGTTTGTTGTGACTCCTCAGACTGATGAAGTCCTTTGGATGAAAGACAAAATGTTTCAACAAAAGGAAACAGTCCCGATGACCTGAATTTGTTGGATTTTTTTTTTTACTGGATTATTGAGCATGAACTTTGATGTGAAACCTGTAGTTTGTCCGCACAGATCTCAAAGCTAACATGGATAATCATCTGTAAGTTTACTTTTACATGATTGCAACTGCAACGATTTTATATAGAAATTAATTTTGGCATCAAATCCCTCACAAATTAATGTTGGATGGTGACTGTAAAGGATCTTTGGTGTGTCAGTATTAAACTGACACACTTTACCTTAATTCATTACTTATTCAGATTGAATAGTAATTCACGGATTCTTTTCTTTTTCAGGTTTACCCAATATTTCTGTGATCATTTATGATGGACAATAAACCATAAAGCCATAAAGTGACAATGAAATGTTGATTTTAGTCGGTATGCCAAAGACACTACCTTTTATTTAAAATAAATCAACTAAAATTAACACCATTAAACTTGATTGACTGATTTCAATTTCTTACAAATTAAACGTATCAGCACATTTAATTGTAACACAACAGACATCAGTAATAAGTTGACATATTACTTTTTTATCTGTAGGCTCTAGTTTCATGTAGTTACCAGCTTAAAATTATATGGGAAAGGAGGAAGTAGGAGAAGAGGAAGAAATAGTTTAAAGGAAATTAATTTGTCTTGTGTATGTTACCAGAAATGACACTTTCCATCAGACTTTGGCTAATACTCCAGGTATGTTTGTAAAGAGCAGACTCATTAACTTATGACGACCAGTCTGGTAAAGAGATGGCACCAGCCTTTCAGGCATACAAAGTTCTTGCAGGCCCAGTACGTCCGAACTGGTTATTTGTTTACTTTTCAACGTCTCCTGGGGTCCGCGTAGATCATCAGAAATAGTGTCAGCTCTTGGTTGACTTCAAGACCAGACGTTCCTCGAAGGAAAGTTGATGATGATGATGATGATGATGATAAATGATGATGATAAATTTTATTTCAGACAGACATTTCACCACAAAACATAATACTGAAGACTTTCATGTTTCCAAGTATAGATACAATCTTAATATCAAATAAACATACCCAATTTTTATATGCTAATATACATTTGTTTCTTTTCCTTTCCTCTAATGGTGACTGTGAGTCTGAAAAGGAGTATGATGAAGTTTAACTTATATTATCATACCCCTTATCCATTCAATAATTCATAGGATAAATAGTCTTCCCGTTGCCTGTATCCCTTCCAGAAAAAAAAGTTGGAAAAGTTCTGGAAAAGTTGGAAAAGTTCATGAAGAACGTTGAGCTTTTTAGCTTTGTTGAATTTATAACGGCATGTTGTAAATTCTTGGCTGATAAGCCAGTCTTTGATTTATGACTGCAGCTTAATTCAGCTTAAAGAGAAAGGACATGATAGTTTTTGCTGTCCATTCAAACTCCTTCAAACTCTGAAAACTCTCTCCAACTCTGAAGCGTTCCAGAAACAAAACGCTTTTTCTAAAGTGTTGAGATTAGAAACATAGTTTTCTGATTGGTTGTGGACCAAACGAGGAGAGTGAAAACGTGGAGCGAAAATGTCAAGGTCAACAGAAAGTCTGTTTAGAAAAACAGAAAGAAATGTTTTGGGAGGATAGGAGACAGTGGCCCTCATGCACGAACCGGTCGTACGCACAGATTTGTTCTTAAAGGTTCAGTATGCAGTTTCTGTAGAACTGCAGCAGTTAGAAATATTTTCAACAGGCAAAGCATTCTGATCCCTCCCCCTCAGAGCCATATGTGGCTCTGCCCCCTTGTGGTCTGTTGAATTTCAAATTCAAGCTCTGTTTTTATTGGCTGATTCAAATTCAAGCTCTGTTTTTATTGGCTGGTTACAAACTCTGTTTTTATTGGCTGGAAAATGGCGGGTCACCTTTTCTTTTTAGAAATGCTTATTTACCACCTGGAGAAGCAAGGGGACAATATTTTTTTTATTTTTTTTCAGAGATTACCTGGCTAACATCAGTCTGTCAGGAGGTAGTGACAGAGTGAAGAAATATGTTCATAAAAAAAGCTACATACTGCAGCTTTAAACTGTGCGTACGAGTGATTTAGGATCATTTGCGGCATTCAACAATGTTTTCGTATCCTACGATTTTTTTCAGATACGAACAAAATTTACGAGTGGTCCGGACCTGTCGTATATTTTAGGAGCGTCAGTCTGCTGTCATCCAGATGGAATTTCTCCACTAATAACTTCATATTTCGTTATTTAGAAAATATTTAGAGTTTAAAAAAGTCACGCACCACAATTGGTCTTGACAATAGGTTCTGTTTGAAGTCGAATTATATTTTTAAATGTAATAATGACTAACGGATTAAAGTATTTAAATTAAAATCAATTTGTTATCAATGCCGTTTTCTAACACTACAATATTAATATGAAGATCTCAAACTAAAACCAACTTAAATTATGAATTAATTTAAGTTTAATTTGTCTCGGTAACGCAGACTTCGGTAACGCAGACTTTAGGTTGACCTCCTCCTGTTGCAGTCATAGCTGTCAAATAGCTCAATCAGTAAAGCGTTGCGTCGCAGTGCAGAACTTTATGGGTTCGAGTCCCACATGGGACAACGTTTTTTTTTCTCCTTTTAATTCATTCCAGATTTAAAAAACACAAGAAAACTATTTACAATACAACAAGAAATGAAGCATAAAGTCTTTTTAATCTGGAATGAATAAATAATCTAAAGAAGGAAGGAAAAAAAATAGGCATACCTTGTGGGACTCGAACCCACGAAATCTTGATAACAGTGCAACATTTTAACCAGTTAGCCACCAGTACAAGTGTATATTTTAAGGTCCACATTTCTTATAAACAAACATTCTTTGGCATTAGTTGGTCATTTACTCCCATGAGTGACGCTGCTAATAAGGACAGATTTACTTTTCTCGATCAAGGAGAGCAGAACTCCAATCTCCGCACCGGTAGAGTTCTCCTTTTTTACTTTTCGCTGTCATTTTATGCACGAACATGTTTTGCCTCCGAGGCAGGAAACGTAGCCTTATAGTCTAAAAAAGCTAAGTCTGGTCCTCTGGACATTCAAAAAAACAAAACAAAACAAAGCAAAAAAAACTGTAGAAACGTTTCGTCTTTCGTCCGAAAGACTTCCTCAGTCTGAGGTGCTGGGTTCAGCTCAGTCTTATAAATAGCACCCTCTCACAGTGTTACACAACCAGTTGGCTGATGACAGCCGAAACCAGCTGCTCACATGATCAAGGAGGACCATCAGCCTAACAAAGGATCGTTAGCACCCTGATGGTTGTTTGCTATTCACAGAGGGCTGAGTGATACCAGCAATCACAGCATTGTAGGAGGGGGACAGTTGAACCCGGAGGCCTCCACCCCTGTTTAATGATGGGCGGTTTCTTTTCACAAAGATGGCCTCCTTTACTCCTCTCTCAAACCATCGTTCCTCTCTATCAAGGATGTGAACATCTTCATCCCTGAAAGAGTGACCGCTGGCCTGGAGATGAGTGTAGACTGCAGAGTCCTGACCTGATGATGTTGAGTCTACACTCATCTCCAGGCCAGCGGTCACTCTTTCAGGGATGAAGATGTTCACATCCTTGATAGAGAGGAACGATGGTTTGAGAGAGGAGTAAAGGAGGCCATCTTTGTGAAAAGAAACCGCCCATCATTAAACAGGGGTGGAGGCCTCCGGGTTCAACTGTCCCCCTCCTACAATGCTGTGATTGCTGGTATCACTCAGCCCTCTGTGAATAGCAAACAACCATCAGGGTGCTAACGATCCTTTGTTAGGCTGATGGTCCTCCTTGATCATGTGAGCAGCTGGTTTCGGCTGTCATCAGCCAACTGGTTGTGTAACACTGTGAGAGGGTGCTATTTATAAGACTGAGCTGAACCCAGCACCTCAGACTGAGGAAGTCTTTCGGACGAAAGACGAAACGTTTCTACAGTTTTTTTTGCTTTGTTTTGTTTTGTTTTTTTGAATGTCCAGAGGACCAGACTTAGCTTTTTTAGATTTTTCTACCTGGATTATTGAGCATGCATCAGGGTAGCCTTATAGTGTTTTGAGGGGTGGGAATTATGTAAATGACCTCTCGCGTGCACGCGCAGCTGTTTAGAACAGGTGGGATTCATCATTTTAACGCAACCCATTTACACACGTTTCCTCAGGATAGAAGACTTTGTTGAATCTGACGTGGCATGTTCGTACGAACGCTTCGTACGAACAAAAGTAGGAGAAATTTAGGATAAAAATACGAACATTTTCGTGAATGAGGGCCATTGATCTTTGACATGTAATCTCTCAAAAAAACTATAGTCCTCTGGCGTCTCCCGGTGGTAATAAAAGCATTTATAAAAAGCCAAGAGCGCCCCGCGGTTAACCAGCCAATAAAAACAGAGTTTACTACCAGCCAATAAAAACAGAGCTTCTTACTTTTCACCCCCTAACCCACGCCCCCCCTCCCCAACCCACGCCCCCGCCTGTCAGCCTGCAGCGAGCCCCGCAGCGAGCCTGCAGCGGCCGCGCAGGTTCTTGTTGAAATAATTTCAAAGCGATGCAAAACTGTTTTGTATGTGACACAAATGTATTAAATATCCCTTCTTCATCCCTGCTCTGAACTTTTATTTTGTTTTTTTTGCCAAAAGTCAAGTGATCGCTTCCTCCCCTCCAGACCTGCACTGACAGATATGAGGAAGTGGATCAATTTGTCACGAGCGAATTAAATCATGTCCAACGTGGCTGTGTGAAGCTCTGCAGGTTTCAGGGTGTTTTTGTTTTGCTGGACCAGTGGTCCATGTTTTTATTTTATTTTTTAGAAGGTTTTATTAACACATAATCACAGAACATTGCAGCGCAGAAACGGGACATGTAGAGGAGGCGGAGCATTCCAGGCTGCAGCGCGAGTGAGGTGGAGCTGAGTCATATATGGCTCTGAGTGAGGAGGGACCAGAAACGTGTCTCTGTTCAAAATGTTTCTAAGTGCCAGCGTGTTCAAAAGCTGCATACTGAACCTTTAATCAGACTTGTTTACAACAGTCCCTCGCTACTTCATGGTTCATTTTGTTGCAGACTTGCTCTATCGCGGTTCTTCAAAGTAAAATTGGGCATGATACGATTGGCTGATTGATGGAAGAGCCATGGATTGTTTATTGAAAATAAAATTATTTTAAATGATTTTGCACCTGTGTGCAACCCAGAAGTGCATGGGGAAGCTCCCTCCTGCATTTCTCCTCTGTGCTGCAGCAGCTTCGTGATGTCCAGATGCACCGATCGACTTTTGTCGTCCAACTTAAAATTCAAAGTATGTTACACTGTAAAATCGTCATAATCACAAAATGCAAAAGTGTTAAAAGCTATTTTTAATTATTTTAGAACTTCTACGTTCAGTTGAGAGTTCAGGCAGGATGGAGTGGATGGAGAAAAGTTTCAGGAGTGATTTGTGACAAAAAAGGTGTCAGCAAAGATCAAAGGAAAAGTTTACAAGACAGTGGTGAGACCATCACTGTTCGGGCTAATCAGAAGCCATGGCTGACAGCAGAGGTTTACAGACTCCTGAAAGCAAGGAATGCTGCCTTCAAAGCGGGAGATCAGGTGGGCCTGAGGGCAGCCAGAAAGAACCTGGCCCGGGGCATCAGAAAGGCCAAGAAGCAGTATTCCAGGAAAATAGCTCACCGTTTCAAGGACAGCAAGGATACACGCAGTCTGTGGCAGGGAATACAGACCATCACAAACTACAAACCATCCCCCCAGACCTGTGACAGCTCAACCTCTACGCTGAATGAACTGAATGAGTTCTTTGCTCGGTTTGAGGCAAGTAACAGCACACCTGCACATAAACTCCCCCCCTCTCCTGATGGCCAGGTGCTGGCGCTGTCCTCAGACAGCGTAAGGCGATCATTCATCAAGATTAACGCCCGGAAGGCCTCTGGTCCTGACAACATACCTGGTCGTGTGCTGAAGGACTGTGCAAGGGAACTCGCAGCGGTCTTCACGGACATCTTTAACATCTCACTGAGCCAGGCCATCGTCCCCACCTGTTTCAAAGCCACCACCATCATCCCTGTCCCAAAGAAGGCAACGCCCGCATGCCTCAATGACTATCGCCCAGTAGCACTCACCCCCATCCTGATGAAGTGCTTTGAACGGCTAGTCATGAAAAGCATCACATCTGTCCTCCCTGCCTCCCTGGATCCCTTCCAATTTGCATACCGACCTAATCGCTCAACCGACGATGCCATCTCCTCTGCCCTCCACACAGCTCTCACACATCTGGACACGAAGGACTCTTATGTTAGAATGCTGTTCATCGACTTCAGCTCGGCATTCAACACCATCATCCCCCAACAGCTCATCCATAAACTGGACAGTCTGGGGCTGAACACCTCAATGTGTAACTGGCTGCTAGACTTCCTGACCGGGAGACCACAGACAGTACGGGTCGGGAGTAACACATCTAGCACCATCACATTGAACACAGGGGCCCCACAAGGATGTGTGCTGAGCCCCCTTCTATTCACCCTGCTAACACACGACTGCACACCATCATACAGCTCCAACCACTTCATCAAGTTTGCGGACGACACAACAGTGGTAGGTCTCATCAGCAACAACGATGAGACGGACTACAGGAACGAGGTGAGCCGCCTGGCCTTGTGGTGCGGACACAACAATCTCACTCTCAACGTGGAGAAGACAAAGGAGATTGTTGTGGACTTCAGGAAGAGGGATGCCCAACATGCCCCTCTGACCATCAACAGCACCGCAGTGGAGAGAGTGGACAGCACCAAGTTCCTGGGAGTGCACGTCTCAGAGGACCTGTCCTGGAGCAGGAACACTGCAGCACTGGCCAAGAAGGCTCACCAGCGTCTCTACTTTCTCCGCAAGCTGAAAAGGGCTGGAGCTTCAACCCCCATCATGTGCACCTTCTACAGAGGTGCCATAGAAAGTGTCCTGACCAGCTGCATCACTGTGTGGTTTGGTGCATGTACTGCATCCTGCCGCAAGAGCCTCCAGCGCATCGTGAGAGCAGCTGAGAAGATCGTCGGCACCTCCTTGCCCTCACTGCAGGACTTACACAGCAACCGCCTCACTCGGAAAGCCCTCTGCATGGCAGGTGATCCCACACACCCACTACACAGCTGCTTCAGCCTGCTGCCATCAGGGAGGAGACTGAGGAGTCTCCAGGCTCGAACCAGCAGACTGAGAGACAGCTCTGTTCATCAGGCAGTCAGGATGCTAAACACTCTGCCTGCTCTGCCTCCCCTCCCATTTGAACTGCCTTAACACAAAAAACTTTCTCACACATTACCACACAACACAAAGATTTTAACACTGGACTCTGTGTCATCAAACAGGTTATTCACTAAACTCTCGGTCATGTGCTCATTCAGTTTGCACTACTTCTCATATTTGCACTAATGTTTGTATTACATTACTGCCTATAGTCATACTACTGTTTACATTCACTGTTTACATTTATTAATACGGTTTACATTTATTACTACTGTTTACATTTATTACTACTGTTTACATTTACACTACTTTTATATCTACACTACTGCTGATACATATACAGTATTCTCTGACTAGCCTTATCTAAGGATGCCAAATGTGCCTTATGTGCCTTACTGCATATGCCACTTTGCCTCTATACCAACATCAACTACCTCATACATATACTGTGTACATTAACTCATATGCTGCTTTGCCACTCTTTGCAAATGTCAATGCTAGAACCTTCAGTTTATTTTATAGATATACTTTTTATACTACTATGCAAAAACTCAGGACAGTATTACACTTTTATTATTTCATTTTATGCTTATGTTCATTAAATGTTTAGTGTTTTAGTGTTGGTGTAAATTTTCATACTTTTATACTACTATGCAAAAACTCAGGACAGTGTTACACTTTTACTATTTTATGCTTATGTTTATTAAATGTTTCAGTGTTTTAGTGTTTAAATGGTTACTGTTGCACCGAGGGACTGAGAGAAACGCAATTTCAATCCTGTGTATGTCCTGTACATATTGCAGTTCTGACAATAAAGTTGACTTTGACTTTGACCTTGATCTATGTTGTATGGTCTGGAGACAGAGACATGGACAAAAAGACAGGAGAAAGAACTGGAAGTAGCAGAAATGAAGATGCTGAGGTTCTCCTTAGGAGTGACAAGGATGGATAAGATCAGGAATGAGATCATCAGAGGTACAGCACATGTTGAACAACTGGGAGATGAAGTTAGGGAGGACACACTGAGATGGTTTGGACATGTCCAGAGGAGGGACAGTGGTTTGGACATGTCCAGAGGAGGGACAGTGGTTTATTGATACAAGGATGTTAGAAATGCAGCTGCCAGGGGGAAAAACAACAAAGAGATATATGGATGCAGTTAGAGAGGACATGGAGGTAGTTGGAGTGAGGACAGAGGATGCAGAGGACAGAGTGAGGTGGAGGAGGATTCACTGTGGTGACCCCTGAAGAAGGAAAAGCCGAAAGTAGAAAAAGACAAGATAATAGAAACATATGTATATAAAAATAAAAAGTTAACACTATTTATCTCAGGAGCAGACTGCTTTGAATTTAACTCCATCGCCAGTGTTGGGAATGTTACTTTAAAAAAGTAATTAATTATAGTTACTAGTTACTTCTCCCAAAAAGTAACTGAGTTAGTAACTGAATTACTCCCCTATTAAAGTAATTAGTTACCAGGGATAGTAACTATTGTTTGTTTAGTTGGTTTAAGTTTAGATATATCTACAAATTTAAAGTAGAAATGCAAAGACAGGTACTTAACACAAAACTTTTAATACTTACAGCACCTCAACAGAACATGACTGGTTGACCTACACTTCAAGTTTTTTCTTCATTACAAAAATACAGTTTAACAAAATAATATAACAATTGTGTTTTTAGCTCTATGTACACACTGTACTGTTCAAGTGTTTTATTAGAAATAAAAGTAAACAGTTAAAATAAGTGCTTTAACTCTGTAGTGTAAAATAAAATCAACCCCTCACACAACTTGTTCTTCAAGTATTTTCTTAAAAACTAAAGAACCTATCAATCTGTTTAGTTCATTCTGCATCACAAGTTTCTGTGAAGCTGGAGCAAAAAAATCCACCTTTAACTGTTTGGACGGCGTAGCTCCGCATTCTTCTTTGTTAGCAGAGCTCACGTTGCCACACCTGGGGCCTCATGTATCAACCATGCGTGCGCACAAAAACATTGCGCACGTCACTTTCCACGCAAAAGCCCGTATGTATCAAAACTGAACTGAACGTGAATATATGCGCATCCAGGTACATATCCACGCAAGCTCCCGAGCAGGCGTACGCACGTTTCTGTGGTTCTTGTTCCTTTGGCGACACTTACAGGTGTTTCAGAGAAACTGAAGCCCCACAGTCTGTGGTTGACTTTAAGAGCGGCTTGAAGACCTTTCTTTTCAACCGAGCATACTTTACTCCTCATGATTCTACTTTTGATCTTAGCTGATACTGTTGTTGATTTTAATTGTTTTATTATTTGTCTTATTGACATTCAAATATGTTGCACCTTGTAGCACTTTGAGATTTCCATTAATGAAAAGTGCGTTATAAATTGAATTCATTATTATTATTATTATTATTATTATTATTATTAACAGTTCAAGATGTGAAAATGATTAATATTCCCTCCAAACACACGATTAACAAGTATTACATCCACATGACGCAGTGAAATAAAGGACGCGCAACGTTGTGCCAAAAATAAATTTAACAGGAACGGATTCATTCAGCCTTACTGGAGGTTATAATAAATAGTGTAACACGCAGAGCATTTATTTAGAAACAGATATAGTTTTCCGATCTAGGATATGGCTTATCAGCCGTTTTCAGAAATAATAATTTTCCAGTTTGGCACTGCATGCTGCGCTCTGGGGAGCCGTGCATCACGCGTGCATACAGAAGCAGCGGTCAATGGCACTACTGCTGCGCTCTGGGGAGCCGTGCATCACGCGTGCATACAGAAGCAGCGGTCAAACTGTTCCACAGAGGGGGCTGCAGGTCGATCGGGACTGTGCAGTCCAGTCCACACAAAGCCGGATCATGTCCAATGGTCTCATCGATTCCAAAGGCTGAGTGGTCGCGCTTGGAGCGCGCGCGCACCCTCACCGGTGTCGACACGGCAGCTGGAGGTGTTTCATTATCTGCGTTTATTGTAGATTTCTCCAAAATGACACGTGAAAGTACACCTTATATAACTTGTAGGAGAGCAAAAGCTTCACAGACAGACTGCGCACAGGGCTGCGGGGCGCGCGCTGCGTCTGGAGACTCCAACATCATGTCATGAAAAGTCTCCACCAAGACGCACAGACTCGTTTCTTCACATCATCTACATAAACAAAGATCTATGTTCTAGCAAACATCCAAGTAAGTTCCTCTGTGTTTACAGTAATAATGGTAATAAACTCGTGCGCAAAGTTAATATTTCCACACAGAATGAATGAATGAGCCGGTTCGCGCACCACAGCAGGGTGCGCGCGCACACAAATACCGACAATCACTCGTTCTTTGCATGATGAACACATTTTATTACTATTCTTACTTAGGATGTTTGTCCTCACTCATATTATATTGAATTCATTATTTTCCCGAATCTAGAAATCATTTCTGATCGCGCAGGGATCAAACAAACATGTCCTTCACACATGCAGGAAGTAATTTGCATCTGTTTAACATATGTAAATGTAGGCGTGTCAGGGGAGGTGTCTCACGTGCGCTCAGTTCCACGTCAATTGTGATGTACAAAAGGAATGTGCGTGGATTCAGGTGTACGCACAGTTTGATAAATCTGGATCTTTTTGTGCGTAGACACTTTTCTGGATTTCACCGTACGTCACTTTTCAGTAGGAAATCCACGCAGGTTTTTGATACATGAGGCCCCAGGTCTGCTGTCAACAGCAGTGTTTTTAGCCACCAGTGTTGTTGAACCATGTGCAGTTGTGAGATGCTTCATTAGATTAGAGTTGCTTACGACGGACGTAGACAAACACTTCACTCCGGGACATAATGTACACTTCACATGCACATTCTTGCCTTTTACCTCAAGGAGAGTAAAGCAGTGTCTGTATTTCCACTTTGAAAACACCAACTTTCCCTCCAGACTCGCCATTGCTGCAGGACTTCTGCTAACTTTTCAGATTTGGAGCTGCAGCGTGTGGTTTGCGAGTGAACTGAACAACAAAACCTCTCTACCTGTTACTCTACCTTAGCCAATCATCATCATCCTTTATATGATTGTTTCACCCCTCCCTCCCCTCTGCTCCCTCCTTCACTCACCAAGGAAAAACAAACAGCTTACGAGAGCCAGAGCGGAAGACAAAATAACATACCCCCATTTAGTGGTCGTAACAGTAACAGCGTTGTAACGATAGACATAGTAACTACTTAGAGTACCCGTTAATGAAAAAAATAACTCCGTTTGTAACGCCGTTTATTTGAACTCCGTTATTCCCATCACTGTCCATCGCAGAACTCTCATCTTGAGCAAGCATGAAGGCAACATTGGAAAGGAAAAACTCCCTCATGAGGAAGAAACCTTTAGCAGAACCAGGCTCAGGAGGACAAACAGCCATCTGCTTTGACCGGCTGGTTGAGAGGAACAGATACAGAAAGGCAGGTCAAGAATAACGTTAAGATGGAAAAAGTATCACATGAAAACTATAGAATTTTAGCATTCGTTTAAGGAAATTAGGTAAATTTTTCCTCTAGTAGTCTAAATTTAAGGCTGCATAACAAGCCAACCCTAACTATAGGATTTATCAAAAAGGAAAGTCTTAAGCCCAGTCTTAAAACTGGACAATGTGTCAGTCTCATGGACAGAAACTGGAAGTTGGTTCCACAAGAGAGGAGCCTGAGAACTGAAAGATCTTCCTCCCATTCTGCTGCTGGAAACTCTAGGAACCACGAGTAAACCTGCAGTCTGAGAGTGAAGTGCTCTTTTAGGAAAATATTGAACAATAAGATCTGTAATATAAGATGGAGCTAGGTTGTTGAGAGCTTTGTAGGTTAGAAGTAAGATTTTAAATTAAACTCTGGACTTGACAGGGAGCCAGTGGAGAGAAGCTAAAACTGGAGAGATATGATCTCTCCCACTAACTCCAGTTAAGACTCTGGCAGCAGCATTTTGGATCAACTGAAGACGTTTTAAAGAAACACTTGGACACCCAGATAATAAACCATTGTGATAGTCCAGTCTAGACGTGACAAATGCATGAACCAGTTTTTCTGCATCAATTTTAGATCAGATGTTTCTAACGTTTGTGATATTACGCAGGTGGAAGAAGGTGGTTCTAGTAATGTTTTTAATGTGGGGGATAAAAGACATGTCCTGATCAAAAATAACACCAAGATTTTTAACATTAGAACTGGAGGCCACATTAATGCCATCCAAGGAGGGAGAAAAACTGAAAAATGTATTCCTAAGATTTTCAGGTCCACAAACCAAAACCTCAGTTTTGTCTGTGTTCAAAAGCAGAAAATTAAGGGTCATCCAGGTTTTTATGTATTTAAGACATGTTTGTAGTCTAAGTAGCTTATTGGATTCATTGGGATTCATTGACAAATATAATTATGTATCATCAGCATAACAATAAAAATGTATGGGGGCCGAGATGGTGTAGAGGCAGGGCAGCCATATTGGGACCCGAAAGTCCCAGGTTCGATCCCCGGTCACTGCATACCTCATGGTGTCTCTGGGCAGCACACCTTATCCCCAAAATGCCCCCCGGGCACCCTCAATGTGGACAACAATGTGGACTGCACCACCTGGTGGTGGATGGGTTTAATGCAAAGACTAATTTTGCCATTGTATGGAAACCTGGAGTGATGACAATGTGATGACATTACTGTATTACTATTATTATTCTATGCTGTTCGATAACATTACCTAATGGAAGCCTATATAATGTAAAGAGTATCGGTCCAAGCACTGAACCCTGCGGAACTCCATGACTAACTTTGGTGTATGATGAAGATTCATTATTTACATTTACAAATTGGAATCTATCAGATAAACGGGGAAGTGGTTAGAGATGGTGGGCCTGTGATCGGAAGATCGCTGTTCAAGCCCCGGTACTGACATCATCAAAAAATGTGGGTGGAAAAAGGTGAAACACCCACACCTGCCTCCACCCTCATTCGCCCCATTCTGGGCCCCTGAGCAAGGCCCTTAACCCCCACCATCTGCTC